>JABUQX010010430.1:22500-27500 GCA_015478945.1 Trachelipus rathkii
ATATATATATATATATATATATATATATATATATATTATATATATATATATATTATTACAGAGGTGGGCATCGTTACTCAAAAAGTAGTTCGTTATCGTTACTCCGTTACTCGAAAAAAGTAGTTGCGTTATCGTTATTCCGTTTTTTTGAAAGGAAAAGTAACGAAGTGCGTTACTTCCGTTACTCCGTTTAATTTTAGCTTTCAATATGAGCATTAATTACGCGTATCTTAAGCAATTTTATTGGAGTTTGTGTAATATTAAATTTTGCCAACTTTACATTTATTATCCTAAAAACATACGCTCATTCAAGACCTAGGCGCACTCAGGGCTTAGTCCTTTGCATCCACCAACGATTTAATTGGACCAGCCATTCCTCCCATTCACAACTTTCCTACTACACTCTGCATCAATCGTTCCCTTTTCATCCAACTTTATTACTAAATATTTTTAAACCCAGACACTTGTTCCAGCTGCTCACCATCTAACATAACTTCCACCGAGGACTGTCCTCATTAACCATTACCTTACTCTTATCTACGCTTACCTTCAAACATCTCTTTTTACACACCTGCCAAATCTCTCTACCAATCCTCTCAAACTCTCTCAGATTCGCCACACAAAACCAAATCATCCTCGTAAAATTAGGTGGGCAATCCTCCTCTCTTCCATACTCTATCATTTTAACCGAGATTGTGGAGTCTGAGTCGGGGTCGCGGAGTCGGGGTCGCGGAGTCGGGGAGTCGGTAATTTTGAAGAGAGTGGAGTCGGAGTCTGAGTCGGAGTCGGTGATTTTGAAGAGGGTGGAGTCGGAGTCGGAGTCGGTGTCGGAGTCGTAAAATTTTGAAACGACTGCACAACCCTGATTCTAACACCATCCCCTGCCATCCACCTCTGAATGTATTTTCATAACCCGATGCCATATAGAATTGAATAACCAGACACGATAGCACATCCCTGCTCACTCACCGCTATTAATATTAAAGACAATCACTTTCAATACTCGATATCATTTCTTACAGCACGCTTTAAAACTATCGTCATATATACTTTGAAATTCCATTCAGAAGCATTACCACCAACATCACATATATCAATAACACCTGCCATATAGAGCTTCCGTATTAATCATTTCATACGCCTCTTTGCAAATACATTAAAAAAAAACATAAATACAATTTATTCTTCTTCTCCCTCATTTTCTCAATAATTTTTTTCAATGTAAAGATTTGATCCACGCATCCTCTACCACTTATAAGCCACTTGTTCTTCCCATCAGTCCTTCAGTCATTCCGTCGCATTCTTTTTCGACAAAATATATCTTCCCTACTAAATTAAATAAACTAATTTCCCATAATAATTCCTACAGTTGCCCTTATCTCATTTACCCTTATATAAGGGTACTATTACTGCTCTTCTCCAATCCCTCGGAACTATGCTCTCCATAAACAGTTTGTTACACAACTTCCAAATCCAATCAATCACCGTCTCGCCTCCGTTCTTGATCATTTCACCGGTAATTTCATCTATACCTAAAGATTTAACATTCTTCAACTTTCTCGCTCACACGTTACGCTCCTCCTTACTAATGAGCGTCATGCCAAATAACCTATTCCCTTGCATCATCAAACCCACACAGCATTCACTATCACCTCTTCATTACTTGACTCTCTTATGCAGATTTTTGAAGTGTTTCCACCACACTCTAGTCACATTACAATCTCATCTGTTTACGAAAGCACCAATCGCCTATTCATTATTTTTACTCAAATTCCCCTTCTTTCGTCCATTCCTAATTAAATAAAAAAATAAATTTAATAAATATTTAAATTTAAAAAATTATTTAAAAAAATATATATATATATTATATATATATATATATTATTTAATATATATTAAAGAAGTATTTATATAAATTATATATATTAAGTATATTTACATTAATCTACATTAGAAGTATTTAAATTAATCTACATTAAGTATTATTATAATTAATCTACATTTATAAGTATATATATATATATATATAGTATTTATATATATATTATATAATATATATATATATATATATATATATATATATATATTTTTTTTTTTTTTTTTTTTTTTTTTTTAAAAGTTCACACCTCACGGGCATAGCCCTATTCAAGGAGGGGAACTTCTAGGTAATTTCTACCTAGGATCCGAACTAGGATTCGAACCCGCGCCGTTGCCATGCGACTCCGTCGCTCTACCGTTTGTGCCACGGTATATATATAACATAGACGCAGGCTTTAAAGTGAGGGATGTGATATATATATATATATATATATATATATATATATATATATATATTATTATTATATATATAATTGCACCTATAATATATATCGCTTAAAATTGCTTTAAATATAAATTATATAACTTTAAATATATATAATTAAGATTTATATATTAAATATATACATATATATATAATATATATATATATATATATATATATATATATATATATATATATATTATAAAAGGATTTTTTAGCTTGACCGGGGTGGTCAATTGGCTATCAACATTCAAAGAAAGTCGAACAAAATGTAACGGACTAAAAAGTAACGGAGAAAAAAATAACGGAACTTATTCAGAGCGTTACATGAAAGAAAAAGTAACGAGTCCGTTACTTCCGTTACTGAAAAAACTAGTTCCGTTAGTAACGGAGTAACGGAGTAACGGATAGTGCCCACCTCTGGTTCTTGCTAAGGTAATTCCAGTGTATATATATATATATATATAATATATATATTATATATATATATATATATATAATTAATATATATATTATATATATATATATATATAATATTATAGCTATATTTTATATATATATATAGTGGCGTATCTAGGGGGGCCCAGGGGGGCATAACCCCTCCTGAATATTTTTTTAGGACATTATATTTCAGTAATCAATACCCAGTAAATAATCTAATAGGTTCTCTAGCACGAATACACTGTTATTCAGTTTATGAGTGGGTTATTATGAATTGTTCGTTCTGTTGTAGTACTATTGATTCTCGCCAAGTAATTAAAAATTATCTTGATAATCTAAACTTGAAACATCAGAGAAATGCAACACTAGAATTTCAGCAGATTTTTGAAGAGTGTGTCAGGAACAAATCTCGTAATTCCATTAGTTAAAACTAAAACTTGAAGCATTCAGAGGATAAATGCACATAGAATTTTCAGGCAGATTTTGAAGAAATGTTGTAACAGGGCATCTGATCGTAAGTCCTTTAGTTAAAACTAAACTTGAGGCCATCAAGAGAAAGTGCAACATTAGAATTTCAGCAGATTTTTGAAGAATGTGTAAGCGTATCTGAATCTGAGCTGAGTATTGAAAATGCTGTAGCAAAGTTAACAAATCCAAAAATACAGACCCACCATTCCTACTTCTGAGTCCTACAGAACTTTATTAATCGCACATTCCATTTTTTTTACTCATTTTTGGATGCATTTAATATCAAGCATTCGGGGAGAGGATTTTTTCAAATCATAAGAAATTATATCTCCAGGCAATCTTTGTCATATCCCAAGCAGGTGTATTATGTGGCATAATGAGAAGATAAAAGATTGTGTAAAATTTTAGGAAGATCTCGAAAACCCAATTGAAAGATTTAGTAAAAGGCAGAATGGATTTATGAAGTTGAATGGCATCACAAACAGATCGTCAAAAACAGCAATAGACTGGACTAGTTTCTTGTTCGCAGTCAAAATTTCCAAATATTTACATCTTTTGCAAATACTGGCAATTTTAACCGTGTCTACTGCTTCAGTAGAAAGAGTTTTTCAACATTAAGACTTCTAAAAACCTACTTGAGAAAAAATACTATTGGAGATGAAAGACGTACTGGACTTGCCTCCTCTACATACTTCGAAATATTGACATAAAAAATGAAGATGTTATCTCGGACTTTGCCTTCGCACTCATGCCCTGCAATTAAATTTAACAATTTAGGTAAGATAATTTTAGTAATTATATAAATTATTTCCATTTTTCTTAGAAATTTAATATTTATTCGCATTTATATATATATATTATATATATACATATATATATATATATATTATATATATATTATATATATATATATAGTATATACTATATATATATATATATATATATTATTATATATATATAATATATTTATCTATATATATATATATATATATTATTTATATATATATATATATATATATATATATATATTTATATTTATATATATATATATATAATATATTATATATATATATATATATATTATATATATATATTATATTATATATATATATATATTATTATATAATATATATATATATATATATATTATATATATATATAGTGAAACTAAAGAAGTTACCCGCGTGGTTTTTTTTTATGTAACGGCACTATATATATATATATATATAGTATATATATATATTTATATATTTATATATTATACATATAATAATTATATATTATCTATATTATATATATATATTCTATATATACTAATTATATATATATAATAGTATTATTATGGACTTTATAAGCTGGTTGACTTCCGTTATATTAGGTAGGTTAATTTAGGTTAAATTTGGTTAGGTTAGGTTAAAAGTTATGGTTAGGTTTAGGTTAGGTTAGGTTACAGTTTAACCAAAAATTTAATGTATTTACGCCTAAAATTATTAATAATAACAATACAATGAAATTATTGAACTTTGCTCCTGGGCCAACACTTATAAAGAGTCTATATATATTTACTATATATATTATATATATATTATTACTATTATATATATATATTAATAATAATAGTTATATATATATATATATTATATATTATATATAATATTATATATATATTATAATATATATATTATAATATATTATATATTTATACTATATATATTATATATAGTAGACTAATTTATATAATAATATAGTGATGGGACTATTCAAATTTCCAGCCGATGGCCGATTCGCG
>JABUQX010010430.1:32500-42500 GCA_015478945.1 Trachelipus rathkii
TATATATATATAATATTATAAATTTTTTTTTTTTTTTTTTTCTCAAAAAAAAAAAATACCAAATCAATATTGCTTTATTTATAAATTTTAAAAAAAAAAAAAAAAAAAAAAAAAAAAATTTTTTTTAATTTATTAATTATTGAAATCGCATCTGCATTGTATCAATGGCCGGGCGACGATGAGCATTTCTCCCAACTCTGACTTTTCCAACTTGCGTCTCCAGCGATTCTTTACAGATGACCCAGAATTGTGGTTCTCATTGGCTGAGAATGTCTTTCGTCCGGATGAGGAGGAGAGAAATAAATATTCAAGGGTATTAAATTCCCTTCCTCAAGCTACTTTAGTGCGCATTCGCGATTCCCTGCCAACTTTAGGCGTATCAACAACCCCTTACACGGCTCTTAAAGAATTACTAATCACGCGATTAGCCCCTTCCCAGGAGGTAAAATATGAGCGATTGTTAAAAGATACTCAGCTTGGCGATTTGCGTCCTTCTGAACTGTTGGTTAACATGCTTTCGTTGCTTGGAAGTACTCCTTCCGCCAGAGAGGAGGCCATATTAAGGCATCTTTTTCTTCAGAAGATGCCCTTGTATGCCCAAGATATACTCGCCTCTCTCGATCCAGCCCTTTCTTTGAGTGTGGTTGCTGAAAAAGCAGACCGCATGCTCCGCACACATGCTTCTGCAACGCATTTAGTTGCTGCAACTTCTACTCTTCCACCACCCCCGCCACCCCCACAAGCTCCTTCACCACTGTCTTCTCTTACTTCTCATCCTTCACATTCCTCTTCCTCTCCGGTTTCTCACTCTTCTCAAGCTTGTTCTCCTCATCTTTCTCACGGAACTTGCTCTCACGCGACATCTTCTGCTCTAGATGCTCGTGTTTCTGCTCTGGAAATCGGTCTTGCAGAGATCAAAACCGAGTTGCTTTCTGTCACTTCTACTCTAAGGCAGCTCTCATTTCGTTCTCGTTCTTCTTCTCGTAGTAGGACTCCCTCTCGAGGTCGTTCTCCTTCTGCTTCTAGTGACAATACCTATCCTCACGGATATTGTTACTATCATAATTTCTTCGGTGCAAGAGCGAAGAAATGTGCTTCTCCGTGCACTTTTTCGGAAAACAAATAGGTCAAGGGATAGCAGAAGCGACTGCCCCTTGTGACCCTGACACTTCGCTTCCTACTGTACTTCGTATTTACGATCGCATCACAAAGCAAAACTTTCTGATTGATACTGGCGCATCTTTGTCTTTGGTCCCTCCGGATCCGTCTCAGCGCTCTGCAGTACCTCTTTCTACTCATACGCTGTATGCTGCGAATGGTTCAATTATTCCAGTATATGGTGAACGACTTTGCTCTTTGGAACTCTCGCTTCGACGGAGTTTTAAATGGGTTTTTCTTGTGGCAAAAGTTACACAACCTATTATTGGGGCAGACTTCTTGTCCCATTTCAATCTCATGGTGGACATTCGCAATCAACGTTTGGTAGACGGTACCACTACGTTGTCCTCAAAGGGTGCTCTGATCTCTTCTGTTTTTGGAGGCATTTCTACTATCGCCCCATGTTCTTCTTCTTCAGACGCTTCTCCCTTTGTTACTATGTTACAGAAGGATTTTCCGGATCTTTTAAATCCTTGTTCTTCTTCTTTACCTGTCCAACATGATGTACAGCACCATATCGAGACATCTGGTCCTCCAACTTTCGCTCGTGCTAGACGTCTCCCCCCAGACAAACTCAAGGCGGCTCAAGCCGAGTTCGAGCATATGTTAGAACTAGGTATTGTCCGCCCCTCTAAGAGTGCTTGGGCTTCACCTCTTCACATGGTGCCAAAACCTTCTGGTGATTGGAGACCGTGTGGAGACTTTAGGGCTCTGAATGCCTCGACAACACCTGACCGCTACCCGGTTCCGCATATTCAGTCCTTTAACTCTCGTCTGGATGGCGCAACCATCTTTTCAAAATTGGATATGGTCAGGGCATATCATCAGATTCCTGTAGCTGCTGATGACATTAAAAAAACCGCTGTTATTACTCCTTTTGGATTATTTGAGTATACTAGAATGCCCTTCGGTCTGAGATGTGCAGCTCAAACTTTTCAAAGGTTTATTGATACTATACTGCGTGGCTTACCTTTCGCCTGGGCTTATCTCGACGACCTTCTTGTAGCAAGTGCAACTCCTGAGGAGCATCAGGATCATTTGCGTGCTGTTTTCGCACGATTAAACGATGCTGGAATGCGACTTAATCTCGCGAAGTGTGTATTTGGTACATCATCTCTCACTTTCTTGGGCCATACTGTTTCTCCCGAAGGTGTTAAACCACTCTCCGATCGTGTTGATGCCATTCGTGCATTCCCTCTTCCTCAAACACAGAAGCAACTTCGTCAATACTTGGGAATGGTAAACTTTTACCACCGTTTCCTTCGTTCAGCTTCCGAACTTCTTCGTCCACTTACAGCACTTATTACACAAAAGAAGAGGGGTTCAGCCATCATTCTTGATTGGACGGATGAGGCAAGAAAAGCTTTTGACGCTTCAAAGGAAGCTCTAGCTGCTGCAACACTTCTTGTCCATCCTCAGGACTCTGCACCAACGCGTATTCAAGTTGACGCTTCCGACTTTGCTGTCGGTGGTGTCTTGCAGCAGTATTTGAATAACGTTTGGTCTCCTTTAGCCTTTTTCTCTCGCAAGCTTCAACCTGCCGAAACTCGGTATAGTGCTTTCGGTAGGGAGTTGCTGGCAATGTACCTAACTACTCGTCACTTCAGGTACTTCATAGAAGGTCGAGATTTTCACATCTTAACCGATCACAAACCTCTTACGTTCGCGATGATTTCCCGTCACGAACGACATTCTCCCAGAGAAGCACGCCACCTTGAATACGTCTCCCAATTCACCACTGACGTTCGGCATATCTCTGGGGTAGATAACACCACTGCCGATGCCCTTTCGCGCATCCAGATCGACTCTATTTCTCCTATTCCAATCATAGATTTTGAAGCTATGGCAAAGCTCCAAGAGGACGAAATCATCGACCCCACATTAACTTCTTCTTTACGACTAGAGTGGATAACACTCCCAGGTATCAAGAGGAAGTTGTTATGTGATACGTCAACCTCTACTCCTCGTCCATACGTTCCTTCTTCATACAGGAAAGACATCTTCCTCAATCTCCATTCCCTTTCTCACCCCGGCATCGAGGCTTCGCGAAAGCTGATTTCAGCACGCTTTGTGTGGCCCGGCGTCAATGCCGAAGTGACGAAGTGGACACGCAATTGTCTTTCCTGTCAACGGTCTAAAGTCCAGAGGCACACTAAAAGCCCTCTTGGCTCCTTCTTACCACCAGGTGACAGGTTTGAAAAGGTTCACATAGATATTGTAGGACCTCTTCCTCCTTCTAATGGCAAACGCTACCTTCTTACTTGTATCGATCGGTTCACTCGATGGACCGAAGCCATTCCTCTTTCTGTTGCTTCTTCGGAATCCATTGCGACAGCTTTTATGACGCATTGGGTTTCTCGTTTCGGCATACCTCTCTCTGTCACTACAGATCAAGGACGTGTCTTCGAATCTTATCTTTGGAGAGATTTGATGCGCCTCCTTGGTTCAGAAAAGATTCATACCACTTGTTTTAATCCAAAAGCAAACGGAATTGTAGAACGATTCCATCGTCAGCTTAAGGCTTCCTTGGCTGCTCATCCACAACCGGAACATTGGACAGACGCTCTTCCGTTGGTAATGCTAGGTATTCGCACTGCCATCAAAGAGGATCTGCAATGTTCTGCGGCAGAGCTTGTCTACGGTTCCACTCTTCGGCTTCCCGGAGAGTTCTTTTCGCAATCTTCTCCGTCTCCTACTGCTGACCCATTATCTTATCTAACCCGCTTAAGGCGCTGTGCTTCGTCGTGGAGACCGACTCCTACTCGTCACCACAAAGTGCATTCTTTCGTACCTAAGGACCTCTCTACATGCACACATGTCTTTGTAAGGCATGATTCGCACCGCACTGCTTTCCAACCGAAGTACGATGGACCTTTTCCTGTGTTACTTCGGAAGGAGAAGTTCTTTACCATTCAACGTCCCACACGCACAGAGGTCGTATCAATCGACCGTCTTAAGCCAGCGTTCTTCGAGTCCAATCCTCCTGATACTCCGGATTCGGATTTGTTCCCAAGAACAGTTTCAGTCCCTTTCAGCACGACTCCTACCTACAACATTCCTGTTTCACCTCCCCCTTCTCTTCCTACTATCTCACCGCCACCTCCCCTAGTACCATTATCTCCTGCTCCAGCTTTAGCTCAACCGTCTAGCACAACAGATGAGGTAACTTCAGCTCCACAACCTCGTCCTAGTACACGCGATATAACCACACCTGCACCGAATGTGCCTACAGCTCGACCTTCCGGGCCCTCTCTTCGTTCTGCTTCAATACCTCCTTCTACTCAACGTAGTTCGAGGAGTGGCAGACAGATTCGTTGGCCGAGTCGTTACCTAGATTAAAGAATCTGCTGCCCCAACCTCTGGAGGGGGGTTCTGAAGTCGGTCTTAAAATCATTTTTAATAACCTAATACTGTATTAACATATATATAATTTAGTAAATTTATATTGAAAACACAATATAATGTTAGTGCAGTTTAAACATCTGAATGTAATTTTTGTTTATCTGGCAACATCAATTTTTGCAAAAGCCGTTCCTAATACTTTGTTCGCTCTTCCGATTTTTGAACTCAACGAATCAAGAGCGTCTAACTGCTGCAACATTATTTCTTTTTATAAAGTAAAAGTGATTCTTACATTTATCCTGAAGGTGCGTGAAAGTGTAATTACCATACAGTGATAATGTGTATTGCTAATTCTTTATTATGTCGTTTTTCTTACATGTCATTGAGGATTTCCTCATAGATATGTAATTACAAACTAATGCCTCTTATTATACTTCTTTATAAGTCATTTCTTTTATTGTATGTACTGATTTTAGAATATCGGATATGCATAAGCCGGTATTCCTTATATTCTAAAAACCCCTATCGAAGAATTTTTTATTATTTTAGTAAACTTAAGAAATTTCCCATATTGTAAGGCTTATTAATCAAACGGCCGCATTCAAAGTTGGTCTTTATATTCAAGCCGCATAAGGGCTATTTTTGTTTAACACATTTCAAAATATCGTAGTCTTTATTCTTATACCTAAAACTTATTTTTTATTATGTATTTATTGTTGTTATTGTTTTTAGTTTTAGGGATCGTATTTCATCTTATGGAGTCAGAATAGAACATATTTTTACAAGAAGAATTTTATTACATCCTACATCACCCCGCCAAAATATATATATATATATATATATATAATATACTTTATATGCTTTATATATATATATATATATATATATATATATATAAAAAAAAATTTTTAATATATTAAAAATCCATAAAATATATATATATATATATATATATATATATATATATATATATATATATATATATATATATTAATATATAAAAATATAATTATAATATAATAAATATATATAACTATATATATATAATATATAAAATAATATATATATAATATATATATATATATATTATATATATATATATATACAGAAAGGTGGGCATATCCGTTACAAACGGAACTAGTTTTTTGAGTAACGGAGATAACGCACTCGTTAACTTTTTCTTTCATGTAACGCACCAAAGAAGTTCCGTTATTTTTTCCTCCGTTACTTTAGTCCGTTACATTTTGTTCGACTTTTTTTGAAATGTTGATATCCAATTGACCAACCCTGTCAAAAGATAAAAAAAATCCTTTTGTAATATACCTATATAATATATATAATATAATATATATATATTTATATATATATTATATATATATATATATTAATAATTATTAATATTATATAATATATATTAATATATATATATATTAATATAATATATATATATATATATATATATATATATAATATATATATATATATATTAAGGGAAGTAACATTCCATAGTATAAGGGTCATCCGTACTGATGAAATGAAATGTGACAGAGTGTGGTGGGAAACATTTTGAAAATCTGCATAACATTGGCAGTAAATGAAGAGGTGATAGTGGATGTGTGTGGGTTTGGATGGTGCAAGAACTAATATGTATTTTGGAAATAAGGTCATAAGTAAGGAGGAGGTAAATGGTAGAGTAGAATATTGAAGAATGGTAAATTCTGCAGGTATAGATGATAATTACCAGTGAAATGATCAAGAATGGAGGCGAGATGGTGATTGATTGGATTTGGAAGCTGTGTAACAAATCGTTTATGGAGGGTATAGTTCGAGGGAATTGGAGGAGAGCAGTAATAGTACCCTTATATAAGGGTAAGGGAGATAAGGGTAACTGTAAGAATTAAATGGGAATTAATTTATTGAGTGTAGCATGGAAGATATATACTGGTATTTGGTAGAAAGAGTATGTCGAGTGACTGAAGGACTGATTGTGAAGAACAAGGTGCGTTTAGAAAGTGGTAGAGGAATGTGTGGATCAAATCTAAACTTGAAGGCAAGATCCAATTTTGAGCTGGGGCTGATCCCCATTTTTCAGCCCGCACCTTAAAAATGGACATAAAATTCGGAATTTTCAGCCGATTTTGACTATATAAACATCAAAATGTAGCTTATTTTGCCCTCTAAAACGTTGTTTTCCGGTGTTTTTTTGTGTCTGTAGTCATTCTTTCAGAATTTTCAAATTTTCAAAACCCATGTTTTTGACATTCTTCGAATCAACTTCCAAAATTTTTTCAAAATGACTTCAAACTTGAAATATGCATAGATACGTACATTATCAAAAAAGTACGGGAAGTACTTTTTCGATTTTGAGTTTGTGCTCAGCTTTGTCCAATTTCCAAACCCACTTTTTTTTAATTTTGAAATGAAAAATTGCGATCATTTTTTTTCTGTTTGGGCTAAGTGGATGAAATTTTTAGGATTTATGTAGTCGGGGAAGAGGCACATTTTTTACTTAGATAATTTCTTTGTATATGCATTAGGTTTGGATTTGTTCTTGGAACAAACTTTAAAAAAAAAAAAATTTTTGAAACATTTTTTAAAATTTTCTATTGAGTATAACAAAAAATATTATCTAAGTAAAAAATGATGCATCTTGCCCGACTATATAAGCCCTGAAAATTTGATGTTGATCAGACAAGAATAAAAAAAAAATATCGCAATTTTTCATTTCAAAATTCAAAAAAAATTGGGCTTGGAAATTGGACAACGCTGAGCACAAAACTCAAAAAATCGAAAAAGTACTTCCGTACTTTTTTAGATAATGGACCTATCTATGCATATTTCAAGTTTGAAATCATTATGGAAAAAATTCTGGAAGTTGATTCGAAGACTGTCAAAAACATGGGTTTTGAAAATTTGAAAATTCTGAAAGAATGACTACAGACCAGAAAAACACCGGAAAACAACGTTTTAGAGGCGCAAAAAAAAGCTACATTTTGGTGTTTATATAGTCAAAATCGGCTGAAAATTCCGAATTTTATGTCCATTTTTAGGTGGGGCTGAAAATGGGGATCAGCCCCAGCTCAAAATTGGAACTAGCCCTGAAACAAATGATTGAGAAAATGAGGGAGAAGAAGAATAAATTGTATTTAGGTTTTTTGGATATGCAACAGGCGTATGATATGATTAATAGGGAAGCTCTATGGAAGGTGTTATTGATATATGGTGTTGGTGGTAAGCTTCTGAATGGAATCAAAAGTATGTATGTATGTATGTATGTATGTATGTATGTATGTATGTATGTATGTATGTATGTATGTATGTATGTATGTATGTATGTATGTATGTATGTATGTATGTATGTATGTATGTATGTATGTATGTATGTATGTATGTATGTATGTATGTATGTATGTATGTATGTATGTATGTATGTATGTGTGGGAACACTTCGAAAATCTGCATAATATTGGCAGCAATGAAGAGGTGATAGTGAATGTTTGTGGGTATGATGGTGCAAGAAGGAATAGGTATTTTGGAGATGAGGTCATTAGTAAGGAGGAGGTAATGGGTAGAGAGAGAAAGTTGAAGAATGGTAAATCTGCAGTATAGATGAATATCGGTGAAATGATCAAGAATGGAGGCGAGATGTGATTGGATTGAATTTGGAAGTTTGTAAAAAGCATTATGGAGGGATAGTTTCGAAGATGGTGGAGAGCAGTAAATAGTACCCTTAGATAAGGATAACTGTAAGAAATTAATATGGGAATTAGTTTAACTGAGTGTAAGTAGGGAAGATATATAGGTTATTTTGGTATGAAAAGGAGTGCGTCGAGTGACTGAAGGACTGAATTGTGTAAAGAACAAAGTGCGTTTAGAAGTGTTAGAGGATTGTGGATCAAATCTTACATTAAAACAAAAATAAGAAAATAAGGGAAAAGAAGAATAAAATTGTATTTAGTTTTATTTTTGATATGCAACAAGAACGTATGATAGATTAATTAGGGAAGCTCTATGGCAAAAGTGTTATTGATATATGGTGTTCGTGTGATAGCTTCTGAATGGAATCAAAAATTTGTATGACGATAGTGAGCGGTGTGTAAGAATAAATGTTATTGAAAGTGATTGTTTTTAATATTAATTGAGGAGTGAGGCAGGGAAATGTGTTGTCCTTCTGGTTATTCAATTTGTATATGAATGAAGGTTATGAAAGAATTGAGGTGGGGGTGAGAGGAGATGTTGTTAGAAAATGATGGAGAATGGAAGAGAATGGAGGTTTCTCTACCTATAATATGCGGATGATTTGGTTTTGTGCGGTGAATATGAAGAGAGGTTTGAGAGGATTGGTTGAGAAATTTGGCAGGGTGTGTAAAAGAATGGGTTTGAAAGTAACGTAGATAAGAGTAAAGGTTATGGTTGTGAGTGAGACAGTCCTCGGTGTGAAGTTTATGTTAGATGGTAAGCAGCTGGAACAAGTGTGTGAGTTTTAAAATATTTAGTATATTATATATATGTGGATGAAAAGGAAACGGATATGCAGAGTGTAGTAGAGAGAGTGTGAATCAGGAAGGTGGCTGGTGCAATCAATCGGTTGGTGGATGTAAAGGGACAAAGTCTTGGAGATGCGCTAGGGTCTTACATGATGGTATGTTTTTTTTAAAAATAAATGAAAATGATGAAAATTTAATATACACAAACCTATAAATTACCTAAGGTATCGTAATTAATGTCATAGTCAAAGCTAAAAGTAACGAGTAACGGCGCTTCGTTACTTTTCATTTCAAAGAAACGGAGTAACGATAACCGAACTACTTTTTTGAGTAACGATGCCCACCTATATATATACATATATATATAATATATATATATATTATATATATTATATATATAGTATATATATATATATATATATATATATATATATATATATATATATATATATATATATATATATATATATATATATATATATATATATATATATATATATATATATATTATATATTAGTGATGTACCGAGTCTGAGTTCTGAACTCGGGAACTCCAGGACTCGGCAAATTTTAGCGCTCTCGGTCTCGGTCAAATTCGGCCGAGTCCAACAATATTAACATGTTGACTAAAATTTTTTACTTTTTCTTACTTTTTTTTATGTATTTTTATACTTTTAAAAATTTAACTTACTCATAACTGACTGGGGCAATGGCATGTACAACTAATGTGACTTGGGCAATAATACTATTCCTTATACGCATACAGGTGTATATTAAGAAAGGACATCAAATAAATTAACTTTTCTAAGAAAATAAAAATGCAAAGATTCAGAAAAGGCTCAAGAATGAATGTTAAAAAAATTAACAATCACAGAATAATTAAAACAAATGGCTTTTATATTTCTTTGATGAGCAAAAATAAATAGCAATCAATAAAAATATGTTTTAGAATAAGTCTTGTTGAACAATTATGGCATGCATTTGATTGGAGTTTCCTCGAAAAGGTGAATCAC
>JABUQX010010430.1:47500-56943 GCA_015478945.1 Trachelipus rathkii
ATATATATATATATTTTATGATAGATAATCGTCTTGCTAAATTTAAGCACGTGGTCAAAAAATGGTTTTAAGATCCTCTGCCTTCGAAGTCATCATTCTTGATGATTTCATTGTTTACACAACAAATACTTTCTCCTCAAGTTTTAAAATTACATTTGCAAGACCTAAGCTTAACTTTCACTACTATGATACTTAACTATTTCCACCTCTAAATTCTTAACATTACGTTTATATCTCTGGATCCTGTTCTGTTTCTCACGACTAAGAAAAAAGGCCCGTCCTTCGATAGGAAAGGTTTTTGTCTCCGGTGTTGCAAACTAGTCGGACCTGCGGTCGTACTTCATCAATTGATTTTCCTATGAAACGATAATTTCTTCAGAGAAATCTCCATTTATAGTGTGCAAGAGAAGCAACTCCGAGGTAGTTCTCTCTCTCTCTCTCTCTCTCTCTTCTCTCTCTCCTTCTCTTCTCTCTCTCCTCTCTCTCTCTCTCTCTCTCTCTCTCTCTCTCTCTCTCTCTTTTTCATGGAGGCGCACTTTCTATCCTCTTTCCCTTCACTTAAATATCACATATCTCTGCTTAACATTGCTTACTCTTGTAATATTCGCCTAGAGGCATTCTCGTCGTTTCGCAAAAATTACGAAACTAAACACTATTTATATTTTATCACAGAATCGTTTCAAAATCTGCTCTCCGTAACGCTAAAAGATCTTTTTCTCAGCAATAATCTTTTTGGTTTCTCTTCTTCACGCTCTTTTATGCATTTTGCAAGAAAATGTCATTTCTAGCGTTCGTACTCTTCTACTAAAGCTAGACTTTTTACTCAAATATTTGCTTCTTATTCCACTTTAGATAGTGACAAAATAATTTTCAATTGAAAATTATTTCAGTTTCTTTAATTTTATTCAGAATTAATTTTAATTTATCAATTTTTACTCAATTTTTGCTAGATTTCTGACTCTTTGACTTCTCCACCCCAAATAATTTATGCCAAGATTGTATTTTTTTTAGGATATCACTTCTGCTCTTTTTGAACTTAACACTAAGAAGACGTATGGTCCTGACAGTATCCTTCCTGCTGTTTCTCAAAACTTGTACTTCCGAAGCTTGCACCCTTCCTATGTGAACTGTTTTGTCTCTACATATCATCTTCGGTCTTTCCTTCCTGCTTGACGCGTGGACTAATTCAGCTTGTGCCGATAAAGGGGGGACCCATCTCAAAGGTTACCCTATAAATTACAGGGTAAGTTTTGTTATCGTCCTATTGCTTTAACCTCATTACCTTCCAAGGATTTCAAACCTATTTTTAACTGGAATATTTAGAAACATCTAATCTTATCTCAGACAGTCAACATGTGTGACTAGGAGTGAAGTTAGATAAAATAAATGGATAAATAAACAAATAAATAAAGCAGAACAAGGGGGCACTAAAATGGTTAATCGTGTTCAAAAGATTCTCGATTGAATAAGAAGAAAATAGACATGAAGATTCTTATGTCAGTGGTAAAAGGTCATTAGGAAGGTTAAATTTGAATGGAAATGTTCAATGTAACTAAAAACTAACAACAAAAAGTCTGGACATGAATGAAGAGAAAGATCTTAACATGGTAAGGTCAAATGGTGAAGAGTAGTTAGTATATTGCAACTAATTGAAATGACCAGACAATACAAGTAATCAAGCAGTCAGAATCTGCAACTGTCGCTATCCCATAATAATAGAAGACGGTTATGGATATATAACTATGGTCTTACTTCTTTGACCTCTGTTCTTACTAAAGCTTTCGAATCTATCCAAAACTGGGAGATATAGAAGAAATATCGTATTTTTTCTAAGAATTATCTCAGATTTCCAGTATGACTTCCATAAGTAGAGTTTGAATCTCTCTCTCTCTCTCTCTTCTCTCTCTCTCTCTCTCTCTCTCTCTCTCTCTCTCTCTCTCTCTCTCTCTCTTCTATCTCTCTCTTCTCTCCTCTCTCTCTCTCTTATTTTCTTTCATTCTCTGTAAGTCATGGCTCTCTCCTCTTCGGTGTTTCTACTTAAGGGATTTTTTTAATGCAATGATGAACGTATAGAAAGTTTTTGATAATATCTGGACCAATAATTTTATTTCAAAACTTTACTCCTTTGATATCTATATTTCTCCCTGATTTATTTTTTGATGCCTCATGAGCAACTTATGTCGTTCATTCTTTCAGTCAACAAATTTTTGTATTCCCCGAAGGTTTTGTCTATTCTAGTTTCTATTAATGACATTCTATCAGTCACTTTATAATTTACTCATTCTTATGACAATGATTTCACCTTCCATTATTCTTTTCACCTCGAAATCCACCACTCACGGGCAAGGGGTTATTTAAGGAGGAGGAGGAAGAAGAGAAACAAAACAAAACATTCTAAATGAAAGATCACCCTAGCTCAAACCTAACGTAAGTTCCATAGGTGAGCACAGGTAAGATTTAAAGTGACAAAAATTAAACACAACAGGAAAAATATATGATGGTAGTGAATTCTATAGAACAGAGGTAATACACCATCTAATAATCCTGGATTTGCCAAATCTCTACACAAAATAGTTGAGTAAGACACGGCACTCCTTGTGCTACGAAACCATAAAGTTGAAAGAATGAGGGTTGATAGCTACCTAGAACCCCTGCCATTGAAGTACCTATAGAGAAGAGATTTAGAGCCAACGTTAAGTCGAAGAGGTAAAAGAATCAAGAAAGTAGGGAACAGTTTATTACCATATCTAGAAGATGGGTGAGGCTAGAGTTTCCTGAATATGAAGGCAATATTCTAAACAGTAGTGGGTAAGACTTTTATTGAGTTGGAATAACATGTTGAAAAAAATTATTGCAACCTGAACCAAACGCCAAAATTTTTTAAACCTCCCTAGCAACCACTGTGTTATGAGGTTTTCAAAGTAATTTGTTGTTTATGTTTGTCAGAAAATGTTCATACTGTTCACAGGTGAGAAGATGGAGCTGTCGGGGGGGAGGAGAGAGAGAGAGAGAGAGAGAGAGAGAGAGAGAGAGAGAGAGAGAGAGAGAGAGAGAGAGAGAGAGAGAGAGAGAGAGAGAGAGAGAGAGAGAGAGAGAAGGGTGTTTTTGAAGGAAGGAGAATATGAAGTAGTTAAGTTTTAAATTGAATTCACGAGGTTGAAAATCTATAGATCATTAAAGAAATGAATCGAAAGCTGAGTCGGAGGGAACTTAGATGCAAAAGTTGGGGAAGATTTGAAATGAGAGAATGATTGGAAAGTCGAGTCTTCGGCATAAAATAGACAGAGATAGAATAGTAGATGAGAAAGTCTTTTAGTTAAAAGTAGGAACTGCGTAGGAAATAAAATCGTACCATGATGAGTAACACAATCGACAGGGAATAAAGAAGAAGTTACCCGTCGACAACTTACGATATGGAACCATTGAGAGAAACGCTAACATTTACTGAGAAAATAGAGGTCTGCTAGAAAAATGCAGCGACTCGTGCTTTGAAATTATTTTGTTTATAGAAAGTCTCTTGAAGATGCGTCAGAAGCTACCCTATATCATTCATCTGTATCTGCAATACTAACCACCTCTATTTTATGAAACTATCCTTCTAATAACTGAAGAAAGACTATCCAATAACTCACTAAGTAAATCCAGTTGATGGTCTATGGTGCATCATCCACAGTTTGGAAATTAGAGAATGTAGAACTCTCAATTGTCGCATTTCATACGCGAGAGAATGTGAGGAGTTATAGGATACACAAACCGTATCTCAATAGTAGATTTTTAGGAGTATATAGACGCATTAAGAGGTTCATTTATCGGATTGTAAAGGATATATGAAATATATGGGATATCAAATCATGTGGCTCAGACCTTTCGTGTGAGAGATCGAGTTAGAGTAAACACACTAGACTACTCCTCAATAGCAGAGTGAATAAGTCTGACGGTGTTTGAAGGGAAATGCGCTGACTTTTCTGAGGTCTCACAAATAGAGGATTTTGCCAGCTCTCAATATAAGCTACCCTTCATCTTCATCAAGATTAATCGTTTTCTCTCGCACTAGAGATACAGTCAATGTGACGTGAAGGTAGAGAGATAACTCATGCGTTGTGATGTAGTCCTGTTTCCCTCTATATTCAAATACTCAATACGAGCACTTGTGTTACTCATCATGGTACGATTTTATTTCCTACGCAGTTCTACTTTTACTAAAAGACTTTCTCAATCTACTTTCATCTTCTGTCTATTTATGCTGAGACTCGGAGCATTCTGCGTCACAATCAATACTCAGAATTCATTTAAAATACTTAATGACAGTTATCGCACAATTATGCATGTCTATTCAATAAGCTCATCTTAAACACTCTACCGCGTGAACTAAAATTCATAGCTACACTTTTGAGAGCATTTCTCATAATGATTCACTGGGATATATATTTCTGTGGAGTACAACATAGGAGACATGCGTGTCGGCAGGTATAATACTCAGCTATTATGATAAACTCTTATTTGCACAGTATAGCACTCATATAATCTTTCATCTGTAACATGCTCTTGTAATCGATACTTTATTTATGAAACTTGTTTTTACAGTTGAAGTAATATATTTTATAAATATAACTTAAAGTTCAAATATCATTTCAGATATTTTAGATCTTGCGAAAGTTAGATTATCTTCCTGGGAGTAACCTAATTTCTGAGAAATAGTTGAAAAGGAAGGGATAAACATTCAAGTTTTCTCGAGGGATTTTATTCCATTTCCGTTCGCACTGACGGAATTTTGGATCAGGATTCAACAAACTGTAGTCATTTAAAACGTTGTCTAAACAGGGCATAAGACTGGACACACTATTCAGATAGGGTAAAAATTCCATTGAATTTTACACATAATCTTTTAGGATTAAACTAATTAGCTTATAAAAACTCGAATATTTGTTTTACTTTGGAATTATTATTGTGTTAAAAAAAAACTATAACTTTTTTAAAAAAGTAATAATTTTATAAGAGTTAAATGACTGAAACTGTTTAATATTAATCAGGAGTTTAAATTTTGTGGAAATTGCACAACCTATTGCTTCACCGAAACAAAGACAAATATAATTCATACACACAAAAGCCAAAAAAAAAAAAAAAAAAAAATTGAAACCTTTCTCATATAATAAAATGGAATCTTTCTTTGAAATCTTACAGGGTAATTTTGCTCAATAGATGGTAGCGAAAATCAGGCGACTTTCATAATACTAAGGCCCTAGTATTGGTATTTTAAAATACATATTTTTAATATTACTGAAGAAACGGGTGCATTTAAGTTATTTTTTTTTTCTACTCAGGTTTTACACACGGTAGTATGAGTTTGGAACCAAAGTTTACATTATTATTATATTATTATTATTATTGTGTGTGTGTGTGTGTGTGTGTGTGTGTGTGTGTATTATTATTGTGTGTGTGTGATTATTGTTATTGTTATTATTCCATTATTTTTATTATTATTATTATGATTTTAATATTATTTATTATTATTATTATTATTTATTATTATTATTGTGTGTGTGTGTTATTATTATTATTATTATTATTTATTATTTTATTATTTCTCATGGATCCATTTTTTGTGTTTTTTGGTTTTGCCCATTGGTGCCTGAGATGGAGTTTTAAATTATTTAAAATAAATGTTGCTTGTTAACTGGACTTTAAAATAAGTGCCCCCCATCCATCTCTCGATCATCTATCTATCTTCAAAAAGATTTGTAGACCTGTCAGTTCTTCATCTGTCATGCGTCGCGATAGCACGTGTGTCTGTCTTGTCTGTCTGTCTGTCTGTCATCTGTCTGTCACATCTGTCTGTCTGTCTGTCTGTCTGTCTGTCTGTCTGTCTGTCTGTCTTGTCTGAGCGGCTGAAAAACTATGTTTCGTCATATCTTTATCGATCTGTCTATCTATCTTTATCTGTCTATGTGTCTGTCTGTCTGTCTGTCTGTGTCTGTCTGTCTGTCTGTCTGTCTGTCTGTCTCCTCTCTCTCTCAGTGTCATATTTATGAAACTTTAAATCTTCCTTTCTTCTTCTTCTTCTTCGTCTTCTTCTTCTTCTTCTTCTTCTTCTTCTTCTTCTTCTTCTTCTTCTTCTTCTTCTTCTTCTTCTTCTTCTTTATTTCTTCTTCTTCTTCACTAGAAATAACGGTTTCCTTAATTTTTCATGATGATTGAACAAATATTTAATCTGAAATTGTTAAAAAATTCCAGATGATTTTTTTAACTTTAGATTGAACTGTTTTGTCTCATACGTGGTCTTGTATATATGTATGTATATATGTATGTATATGTATATATATATATGCTTGTAGCCTTGTATGTATATATATATCATCATCAACATCATCACCTTCTCTCCCCAAGACGGGTAGGTGCGTGACATGTACTGGAAACAGAAAAGTAAAAGAATATAACACAAGTCGAAAAGCCCAGCCTTACCGCGCTTTGTACCTTTCAGGCCGAGAAACGTCACAGTCTGAAAATCACCTAGAGCTACGGGACCTCGACGGACCCTTGCTATGGCATCTCTCTCGTGTGGGTATTCCTTGGCCCAAGTGGACCACAACCATACTCCTTCACAAAACCTCCTATTGGCCAGCTTTCTTCTCTCGCCTCTGTTAAACTCACGTTTCTCTCTCAGACATTCCTTTACTGACTCACTTCACTTTTTCGGTCTCTGACCGGTCGATTCCCAGCACACTCACCACTATATATATTCGCCAACCAACCGACTATCATCCATCCTTTCCACATGACCATGTCTCAATGTACTTTCATTTTATTCTCTCATTTACCCCTTTCTTCCACACCACACAACTCTTGTACGTTCATTCCTCACTCTATCAATTCTTCTCTCACCTAACACACCCCTAAGATTGTCCATCTAAGCACATTGTACTTTAGATCAACACTTTTTCTCAATTCATAGTCTCACTACTATGCATTAACAGGTAACAGCATACCCCTCGTAGCAAGACTCTAGCCTAGACTTAGTCCCTTTACATATACCAATGATTTAATTGCACAACCACCTTCCTGCCATTCACAACTTTCACTACACTCTGCATCATCCATTCCCTTTTCATCAACATATATCCTAAATATTTAAACTCCAGACACTGGTTCCAGCTGCTCACCATCTAACATAACTTCACCGAGACTGTCCTCACTCACAATATAACCTTATTCTTATCCGTTTACTTTCAAAACCTCGCTTTTTTACATACCCTGCCAAATCTCTGCCAGTCCTCTCAGAGTTATATTTGGATTCATACACAAAACAAATCATCCCGTATATAATAAGAGTAGGGCACCCTTCGCTCTCTTCTATTCTCCGTTATTCTAACATCATCCCATACCACCCTCACCACTAATTCTTTCATAATCTCATCCATATACAAATTGAATAACCAAGGGGAACATAACACATCCGTGAACCACTCCACTATTATTATTAAATCAATCACTTTCAACTCATTATATATATATATATATATATATATATATATATATATATATATATATATATATATATATATATATATATATATATATACATATATATATATATATATATATATATATATATATATATATATATATTAGACAGGATCGTCATTATGAAGAGAGAGAGAAGGGAAGAGAGAAAGAGAAGAGAGAAAGAGATTAGAGAGAAAAAAAAAAACATTTGCAAAGCTTCACGCAATTGTATGTAGAGGATTAATTATAACAAAGCAAAATATCTGCACAGTATACACCTTAATGCGTATTTAAAAAAATACTTAATAGTACTTTTAAAATGTCAAGATTTTATTCAAATATAATATAATTTATTTGAAAACGTGTATTTAAGTTGATATTTTACATAGAGTTCACGAAATCAAAAAACTTGGAAGACATTTGACTGGATTTCGTTGTAGCAAGGGACTGAAAACCCACTACTATCATAATCTTTTCGTGAATGGTTGTGATATTTGTGAGTACTTATCACCCACCAACACCTCCTTGCAAACATTCGGAAATGGTGATATGTATAAATAATATTAGTATATATATATATATATATATATATATATATATATATATATATATATATATATATATATATATATATATATATATATATATATATATATATATATATATATTTTTATTAAACCAGGGGCAATAAAAAATTAGTATCGAATAGTTGGTAATGCTATCTCAGAATTTTTTCATTTGAGGGATTTTAAAATAAAAATTTGATTTGCTCTAAAGAGAACTGATCTTTTTTTTTAACTTCAATATTAAATTGATTTTTTTTTTAAATTACTTTTATTTCTATTCTTCGTTTATTTTGATGTAAAAATTTAGTATTAATGTGTCCACAATTTGGTAATGCTATCTCAGAATTATTTCATTTGAGGGAATTTTAACGAATTTTCTAAATTTTTCCATTAAATAAAAGGAAATATAATAAAGTTTAATATGTAGCACGGTAATGTCTATAGTTATATTTACATTGTTAAGTAAGTTGTTACACGGCGCCGCTATTGTTAAACTTAGGAAGAACAACAATATCATCATTACAAAAAGCGATAAAGGTAACCAAATTGTAGTAATAGACCACATAGATTACATAAATAAATGCAATAGCATTCTCTCAGATACAAATGCTTATACAAAACTTAATAACAATCCCCTCAAAAATTCTCAAAACAACTTTAACAAAAATCTTAAACTTATTTGCACACAAATACCTGACATTCATAATACAAATAAATCATACATGACTAATCTTGTTTATTTCTACGGTCTCCCCAAAGTACATAAACTCAATCACCCCTTACGACCTATCATTTCTAATACAAACTGCGTCACCTATAAACTATCTTCTTGGTTATCCCCTCATCTTACACCTTCAATAGGCAAAATTTCAACTTCTCATCTTTCTAACACTCAAGAATTTATACAATGAACACAAACACTTAACCCTACTACACACCAATTTCTTAGCTTTGACGTCACCTCTCTTTTCACTTCTGTACCAGTCTCTTTTACACTGAACTTACTTGAGAACTATTTACATGAAAACAATATCTCACTAAACTATCCTTTTAACCTTTTAAAAAAACTAATTCTTTTTACACTTGACCATTCTTTTTTCACTTTCAATAATCTATTTTTCAAACAAATTTCTGGTTTAGCAATGGGTTCCCCACTATCCCCCACTCTAAGAAATATTTTCATGCATGGAGCTCATTGAACACGTATAACTTCTCACTCTACTCTTTCTAACTCTACATGGCTCCGCTATGTAGACGACATTTTTTGTGCAATTCCATTAAACACCAATATAAATAAATAATATTCTTCAACACATAAACAATATACATCCTTCCATTTCTTTCACCTATGAACTTTCACAAAATTCTTCTATTCCT
>JABUQX010010431.1:0-18107 GCA_015478945.1 Trachelipus rathkii
CAGAGACGAGATTGATATTATATATATATTAATATATAGATATATATATGATATTATATAGTATATAATATATATATTATATATAATATATATTAATATACTACGTTATATATATATATATTATTATATTATATATATATATATATATTATATATATATATTATATATATACTATATATATATATATATAAGTTCACGGTGGCTCAGTGGATTAAGCGAGCTTTCCTCGCTTAAGGATCGTAGTCTCTTCCTCTGCTTAAAAGAGAAGGCTGTCAAAAATCCCGAATTCGACGCTGACGGACACAAAATATGTGGCGTAGTTAGGAGGATTTCTTGTAGCATTTAATTATCAGTTTTAAAGGGCATAGGTGAATCACATTATCTCAATATACCCGCACGCACATCTAATTAGCATAAACAACTACATTGAAATAGAACAGTCTATTAGTAAAAACAAATCACACTCCACTCTCGCATATCATACGGATTCGAAACCCTGTCCACGGTTAATAAATTCAAATGAGCTGAGCAGAAGGCAGGGCTTGCAATAAGTCTAGAATAATATAGCATATTTAAGTGCTACGGGCTAGAAGATAATACATATAATCTAATTTTCATGACCAAAAACTTATTGACGTGAGATAAGCCCCACACACCAAAAATAAATAAACAGAACTACCACCGAATTCATCGAAATAGTTTTTGTCGCGTGGCTGGCAATTATATTATATAATATATATAGGTATACTATTATATATTATATATATATATATATATATTATATATATAGTATAATATAATATTATATATATATATATATATAATATAAATATATATATATATCTATAGATAAGTATAATATATGTGCTCACCGTAAACTCCTATGAGTATGAAGAAATTACTGTTTATAGTATTAAGATAATGTTAGGTGCTACTTTTAGCTTCAAGCTCGCCTTTGAGTACTAATACCTCACCAAAGTTTCTTTTCTATTTGGCAAACGCAAACCATTTCTACAATGCACAGTCATCAAGAAAATCATAAATTGAAGATTGACAGGTGAGAGAGAGAGAGAGGAGAGAGAGAGGAGAGAGAGAGAGAGAGAGGAGAGGACGAGAGAGAGAGAAGTTATCCTTGATAGAGCTTTACAAAGTCCCTTTTCATTTCTGACAAACAAAAAACCATTCCCGGCCATTCACATCATAAATAAAATCCTTATTAGAATTACAGACAGTGTGTGTATCGGTGTGTGTTGTTATGTGTGTTGTGTGAAGAGCAGAGCAGAGAGAAGAGAGAGAGAGAGAGAGAGAGAGAGAGAGAGATGAGAGAGAGAGAGAGAGAGAGAGAGAGAGAGAGAATATACCGTGTACAATGCTACAAAAGTCCTTTCATTTAACAAAACAATACCATTCCCATTCACATCGATAGAATAAAATCTTATTAGAATAATAATAATAATAATAATTAATAATAATATATATATAATAATAATAATAATACATAATAATAATAAATAATAATAATAATATAATTAAAATATCAATAATAATATCGAATAATAAATAATAAAAATAATAATAATAATATATAGTAACTTAATAAAATAAATAATAATAAAAATAATTAATAATAATAATAAAAATAATAACAAAGCTGATGTTAATATTTTAAATTGAAAATACCCAAGCATGGAGAAATGATAAAACTCTGCCAAAGCGTCAAAGTTATCAACAAACTTCTCGGTATCTGGTAAATTATGGACTACTTTACTATGGTCTTACTCAAATTCATGTTATAACGTTACCAATTAAATCGGTTGGAGATATCTGGATTATTGTTGATGGAAAAAAATACACTAGAGTAAATAAAAATATAGTGAGCAAAAAAAGGTGAGATGTGAATTTTGCTCTGAGCGACATTTTTTCAGAAGTTAAGATACGGCATTACTAAGTCTTTAGTCTTCCTCAGAGCTTGGTGTCACAGATTATTAATTAATAATTATGTTGGTGTGCTTAGTTACATTTATTTTGTTCTCGAAATTTTTTAAAGTTTTACGAATCTTTTTCATAAGAAGTTATAGTGGTACAGCCGTAATAAAACCAGAGAGTAATGGATGCCCGAACGAATGTGTTATTGAAGATCTTTTAAAAATAATGATTTAGTATGAGAACTTATGAAAGAAAAAAAATTTACATTATTAAAAACGGAAGATTAACTCCATCATTACCAGACCTAAAAAGCAAAGGAAAGAATTTTGTAAGACATTTTCAAGAATGTCTTTATGAGAAAAAGAAATGGTTGACTGGGAGTTCAAAATTAAATAGGCTTTTTTGTTGGCCTTGTTTGATTTTTTCATCAGAAAAATCTGTTTGGAATATGGGAGGATACACTGATTTAAATAATTTATACATCATCATGCAAAAGCACGAAAGATCACAGCGACATACTAAAGTCATATTTATTCGCTCAAGATCATTCGGTATGTACCGTGTGGTATTAATGCTGGATGAACAAAAAAAATTTGACGTCCAACAACACAATGAAAAGGTTGCTAGAAATAGAAAAATTCTTCGCAGGTTAATAGATGCTGTCATATTCTTAGGTTGTCAAGAATTGTCTTTTAGGGGGTCATAATGAAACAAATGAATCAAATAATCGTTGAAATTATGTAGAACTTCTGCAGTTGATGAGTCAGTATGATGAAAAATTAGCAAATCACCTATTAACAGCGACAATTTTTTCTGGAGTTTCGAACAGAATTCAAAATGATTTAATTGAATCAATTCAAAATGTAATTCTTAGGGAAAAATCCATTCTGAAGAAGTTTTTGATTCGAAATTCATTGAACAATTCTCTCAACGAGACATCAACCGTGATCATATATTTCACAGTTACTATGTTTCACGATAATTTTACAAAAGAAAGACGAAATAGTAGAAAGATTCTTTGCGTTTTACAGACAAAGGTAAGTCTGACTACGTCGCCAGATGCTGTAAACTCAACATGTTTTTCGCTTGCATAGGAAGATTGAAGGCGAAAGTAAGTTAATTTCTCAAGCCCTATGGATGGAGCTGCTACCATCGGTAGGCCATCTTCAGTGGTTTAAAAAAGAAGGTAAAAGAAAGTATCGACTCCTGCCAGTTTTTTGTACTTGTGTGCAGCATGTGTTGAATTAAGTTTTATCTAGCATGTGGGTATTAAGGATGTAGAAGTTATTTTTCACGTGTTAGTGGTTGAAGAGGTTTTTTTTTGCTAAATCGCCTAAAAGGACAAGTGCACTTGATGAATATAGTTAAAGAGGTTCAAAAACCACGACAACTAGATGGAATCAGTTCGTCGCTTAGTTCATATTGCCAGAACATAGATCTTTATTGATTGAGGTTATTTGATGAAATAAGTCTGAAATGTAGAGAAATGGAGGAAACGACTACTCAATTCGAATTGGTTCAAGCAAAATTAGCGTGATTTTAATATTTATTTTTTCTGTTGAAGCATTTTAGTGAAATACTTTTCTTACTGATGTTTTATTTAATGTCTTGCATGTTCAAAAGTTTGGATATTAACTTATTGGTGCTAATGTGAAGTTAGGAAAACTATACTAATGATTGAGGAAAAAGCAAGATTTTCTCAAAATATTATGACAATGTTAGAAGAAATTTTCACTCAGAAAACATGGTGATTACTATTGAGAAATCTTATAAAGCATCATTAAACCAGTTGTGAATCAAATAAGAGTCGATTTAAATTTCTGGAAGATTTGCTTTATAGTATATTAATTTTAAACAAGACGTCAAATGATTTTCCTAAGAATCCTTTCGAGTCTCTAAGCATAATTTACGGAAGCCATTTTGACAAAATTTGACTGCAGAACGAATTGAAAGTTGTGTATTTTTCGGATGATTTTAGAAATAAAAAGTATTGTACAACTAATAAAACGCTTCCAAGACAATGAACTTTATGAAGTTATGCCTGAATTTTTTAAACTTTGCCAGCTCATTGCTAGCGATACCATTTACAAAGAGCAACAGTAGCAAAGAAGCTTGTCTGCATCGAAGAATTAAAAGTATAGTCAGAGGAATTACGATCACAAGCGAAGACTGCGATTTGTCAAGTATTTCAATATGATGTCCATGAAAGGAAGCTTCTCTTGAGTTAGAATCAGAAGATTTTTTGCAAGGATTATCAAACTGAATTGTATAAAAAAGAAAGGAGATATGACTATATAGTTCAATAAGGTAAGTACATTAATTATAATTAAATATATCTATATATATATTTATATATATATATATATCTATATATATATATTATATTAATATAATATATATATATATATATATATATATATATTATATATATATATATATGTATTTATTATATATATATATATATATATTATATATATATATATATCTGATATAATATATATAACTATGTATATATATATATATATTTACTTACTATATTATATTATATCTATATTATGATAATTAATATATATATTCATTTTATATATATATATATAGTATATATATATATATATATATATAGTATATAATATACTAATATATATATTATAATATATTAATAGTATATATATAATATATATTATATTATATAATAATATATATATATTATATATATATATTAATATTATATATATACTATAATATATATAATATATTATCGTATATCGTAAACTACGTACTATATACTAATATATATATATATATATATATATATAAATATATATATATATATAGTATATATATTATATATATAATTATATATATTTATATATATATATATCTATATTATATATAATTAGTAAAATAATATATATAGTATTATATTCAGCTCTTTTTGATGGAGCAACCTCTTCCTCCTTCTTATTAATTGTGGTGTCCCTCGAATTCTGTTTTATTCCAACTTTTCCTCTTTTGCATCACGATCTTCTTAGGTGCACTTCTAACTCTGTTCACTCATATATGCCGATGATCAACTCTCCATTCTTCCACTCAATTTAATTGTGCTCCCTCGTTTATATCTATGAGTTGCCTCTCGTCTTAAGATTTCTGAGTCATTCTTGCCGATTTGGTGGGAATTTCTCAGTGGGGTAACGTATCTTGTGAAGTTCAACTCTTTGAAAACTCAACTTCGTCAAAGCTCCCTCTCTAAAATACCTTCCCAAATTTCCTATTCCTTTGGACGGCTCTAATGTCTTCCCGTAGAACAACATAACACTTCTAGACTAAACAGAAAAGAGTGAATTGTCTTGGAGACCTCAGCATCACATCGGTTGCTAAAATGGCCTCGAAAAAGCTGGGAATTCTGTTCAGATTGCGTGAATTTTTTCTTCTGCTCAGATGCTGCCAAGTTATATAAGCTATCGCCGCCTGTATTGGAATAACTGTTCCACAAGTTGGGCGTGGTTCCGGTTCCACCTCCCTTTTGGGATGAGTTGAAGCTAAGCTAAGAGGCTTATAAACTGTCCTCATTACTTTCTGCACGTCCTTGACTTTTCTCTCGTGCGTCGTGACGGTCGGCGCCTATCCTCTTTTCTATAGGTATTACAACGCAGGTGCTCGAGTGAATGACCTCTCGCATTCATCCACCACTGCGTCGCCCTCTGTAATACAGAGAGGCTGCCTTGTCTCTCATGAAAATTGTGTGAGTATTGGAGACTCAAGGATCACTCGTTGTGGTACCGTCTCTTCCAGCCAATCTGTTTGGTGAACTGCTTGGCCGTCATTTATTTTCCCGCATATTATCTCCTCTATTTAAATTCTCGCTGCTGCGCCCCTGAGTGCGAGGGGGAGATTGCGTTAGGCAAGGGACAGGGTGGGTTTACTTTCATTTATTTTAATTTTTTTTCTTATGTAAGTATTTGTTTTTTTTATTTATTTATTTTTTGTGGCCCCTCCGTTGAATACGGGTATTGGGTTTAAGTGCCGGTATTTTGTAACTAAAAACGAGTATATTATAATTATATATATATATATATATATATATATATATATATATATATATATGATTATTATATTATTATATATCATATATTATATATATATATATATATTTATGTTATATTTGCTACTTATATATTATTATATATAATATATATATATATATATATATAGTAGTTAATATCTTATATATATTATATATATATATTTATATATATATATATTATTATTATATACATATATATATTATGTATATATTATAGTATATATATATATATATATATATTACTAATATATATATATTATATATATAATATAATATATATATTATTTATAATATATATATATAATAATATCATATATATGATATTTCACGTAAGTATTTTCAATTCACAACTGTCATGTGTTAAACGGTTGACAAAAAATAGCCAAAACATTTCAGAAATATTTCCCAGAAAGAAAGAAAGATAGTTGTCGAGAAATGAATTTATATGATTACAAATTCTTTCACAGTACAATTAAAATAACTTTAAACAGAGATAACAAACTGTCTCTTTGGAAATAGTTGGAGTATTATAATCAGACACATTTTGAAACAATCAATTTTTTTTTTTTAGGAACTTAGGAACAAATATCCAAGTCTTTATAAAGAAACAATAAAGGTGTTACTATCATTTGGTAGCAACAAATTTTGCTAATTATTCATGATTCTCGTCAATGTCAATTATGAAAACTTTTAAGTTGTTTCAACATAAATAATGCCTTCTCTTCGCTTAATTTTAAAAAAATTTTAAAAGAAAAAAGGAATTTTAATTTAATGGGAAACTTTTTATTTCTATTATAACAATTTTAAAAGAATTCAGAAATTGAATTTGTATGGAGTAAACTTTCTATAACAAACTGCTGTCAGCGTTACATAACATTATTCATATTAATTAAAAATAAACCATTAAATATTAATTAACACACAATGCTATTATATTAGTAAGAATAAATTACTTCAACATGCTTTTAAAGCATATAATATATATATATATATATATATATATATATATATATATATATATATATATATATATATATATATATATATATATATATATATTTTAATATGCTATAAATTATATATTATATATTAGTTATATATATATATTATTATATATATATATTATATATATATATATATATAATATATATATATATATTATTAACACTTAGAGAAGAAGGTCATATTTTAATGGCTTACCAAAATCATGTACATTCAGGCTGATTTAAGGACTGAAAAATGTTTGCTAGAATTGATAAAGTTTTTGGAAAAAAAACTAATTAAATTTTCTTATTTAAATGTAGGATAAGAAAAATATATACTCTAGTCGTCAAACTATTCTGTTCTCCTCTCATTCTTCAGGTTTTAGCATGCTTTTGCTTGTAGACGAGAGTACGACAAGCTCCTCCTTCAATCCATTGTAGTCCTTGTAGAATGGGATAATTTGTACCTGGTAGAATTAACAGAATTCAATTCATTCGCATTGAAAGGATGGGCCTCCAAACCGACATTTTGGATGATGGGCGAAGCCAGCTTATATTAAAGAAATTCAATCCATTTTATGAAAATCTCGCTGCAGTCGAATGTAAATCCAAATTTTCGTGAAACACACGCACCCTTAATTATAAAATATGAAAACTACTTTTCATTGGAAGGTACAAATACAAAGCACTTAATTTTAATTAATAATAATAATAAGATAATAATAATAATAATAATAATAATAATAAAATAATAATATATAATATAATAATGATAATAGATAATGAATACAAATAATAATAATAATCAATTAATAATAATAATCAATAAATAATTAATAATACATTATTAATAATAATAAATAATAATGAATAATAATAAATAATAATATGATAATAATATTAATATGATAATAATAATAATATAATAATAGATATATGAATAATCATAATAATAATAATAATAAATAATAATTAATGAATAATGAATAATAATAATAATAATAATAATAATAATAATAATAATAATAATAAAAATAATAATAATAATAATAATAATAATAATAATAATAATAATAATAATAATAATAATAATAATAATTAATAATAATAATTAATAATAAACAGGGTTCTGCAAGATATAGTTTTGAAAGCTGTTCTTGGGTTATTTAAAACGTGAATTTTGTCTTTTCCGGTGTCTAAGTTAAAAATGACTTTCGTTTTGTCATGGGAAGTTACGTGGTTTTAACCAAATTAGATACCTATGTGAATTAAGATAACATGTCAAAGGAAATAAAAATAGACATATAAAATGGATATTTTTAATTGCACAGAATTTCATGAAATCAACTTAAATTAAATATATTGCTTGTATATGCATGTTAAAATCGTTTATTCACCTGCGCTTTAAGGCCTCTTGTATTTTTAGCCGCTTATGCCACAGCATCTGGAATCGCTCAAGTGCAGCATCCAAGTAATCGGCCATCATCGTACGCTCCATCCTCTTGATGTTCTGACTGAAATCTTTCACCTTGTTCTTCACTCACAGCTCCTAGATTGTCTAGGAAAGTAATTAAGATGGAAATGGAGGAAATGTACTTTTAAGCTCATTAGGTAAAATTAAAGCTTGAAACTCTTAACGTTCGCCGCAGACGAACTTATCTGTTAGGGTAGTTTGCAGCGAACCTCGTTATATACTATAAATATAATAAATAAATAATAATCATAATAATAATAAATTATATATGATATATATTATATAATAATTATATATATATATATATATAATTATAACAATATATAATATATTATAAATAATAATATTATATTATATATAATATTATTATTATTATATATAAATTATATTAATTAAAACTAAGTTTGTTTCTCGACCTCTAGATTTCGTATATAAATATAATTAATATATTTATATTATTTATATATATTATATTATTAAGTATATATATTATATATATATATATATACTATATATTATATATATAATATATTATATATAATATATATTATATATAATATAAATATAATATTTGAAATCTGTGTGTACTAACGCAAACTTATTCAGAACCTAGACTTAAAATGCCTAGCAGTAACATCAAAACAGGCTTTTGAAATAGGAAGTTTGAGTAACACTAGATGGAATTGTCGTTTGCCGGAAAAGATAGACGTATACCTAGATGGTTGTCAGTTGCGGAAAACTAGACCTAACCTAGATAGGTTTTGTCTTTATAGTAACAAATTAATAATACTTTAGTTTAATAAATAATCACTCAGCCTTCCTAAGGAATGTTCTAAGATCCTCATCTTTAGGATTTTTCTTTAATGCCACAGAAATAAGATGAAATTAGCCGAGTAGCGTGTTTTTCCTTCTGTCTCGTGTTGGAATATTTAATTTGACCTATCAAGAAGTTAAGAAATGTTTTTAAAACGATCACCTATATATTGTTAATTTTCGTGACACGCCATTATTATTATTCGTTTACCTACGCTGATGCAAAAATTAAGCCAATCTATGAACTGCTTTGGTTGACTCATTTAAATACAGTTACTACCTCTGTATAACTGTTTCAGTTATGTACAAAGAAAACAGTAATTAGAAGCGCATCACTGGTGGATATTCTAATATGGAAAAAAAATAATATTTTGCAGAAACGGTATACTTGGACCCACAATGTTTAATAAAATAGGAACAAAAAATATCTTTAACACAAAATATCTGGACTTAATTCTTCAGATTTTAAAAATTAATGGCGTTTCTTGTGTTTATATATAATATATATATATATATATATATATATATATATATAATATATATAATTATATTATAATATATTATATATATATATAGTATAATATATATATAATGATTATAATATATATTATATATATATATATATAATATATATATATATATATATATATATATATATATAATTGAAACGTTCCAATGAATGCTCATAATATGAATATAGCACATGTATTCCCAAATGGGTTTCCTCGATATTTGTTATTTGTAAGGTAAATATCGATAAATATCGATTTGAGGTCAGAAAGAATCTTACGTTTATCCAAAAAATAGAAGTTATTATTTTTAAAACTTCCAAATATCTCTTAAATGAGTTGTTACAAATATAACTTAATTAAGACGTTGTGTATATTTTATATTAAAATAGTTACTATAAAAACTTGTGATTACATATATTTAAATGAAAATTTTTTTCAAAACAACACAATATATAAATCTAATTAAATTTTAAGAATATTTTAAAAATACATTAAGAATAATTATTCAAAGTTTAACTTTTGTGTAGTTTTCAAGTTTTGGCTGTCTGACATTCTACTTGTATTGATATTTCACAAATATTTATGGGTGTAATAACCCAAAACAATGAGCAAGACAAATATACTGAAAAACTCGACCAATCAGCAAACACACTCATGAATCCATCAAAAACCCAAACACACCAAACCCACAAACAACATTCAAACATTCTTGCAACTCACTTCGCAAAGCAGAGTCAAAAACCCACACACCCCCAAAACAGGAAAAGCATCAAAGCCCTCAAGAAAATAAAAATCAACCCAACAATAGAAATAACCACAAGTGACCTAGAAACTTAACAAAGACACTCAAAAACTCGCCTACAACTGGCCCAGACAATATCTCAAACAAACACCTCAAGCACCTCAATTTGTATTACCAAATTCTCTTAAAACTAAATATTACTAGGTTTTAAACCCTTAAGCGATTCACCTTTATGGAGTTTCCGATTTATAAAATTTTCCTTTCTTTTATATGATAAGAACTAAAATTGATTAAAAAATGAGCTTTTGTTACATAAAAAAAGCTTACTATATTTGTTTTGCTTTTTAGAGGCAAATTATAGCAATTAATGGCTCCAAATGGTACACAAATGTTTAAAATTGAGAACAAAATTGAAGAGATTTTCCCAGAGATGTTTTTAAGGTAATTGTTGAAGCTTCTGAATGGGAGTTTGAGATGGATCAAGATATTGAATCTTCTTCAAAAACTTTAAATATTTCGAAATCTGTAATCAGAAGTCAATTATAATAACTTCATCTTTATTCTCTTTCATTTTCCCATTATGTAATACATTGAAGCTTCCATCATTATTATCAGCAACTACACTTAATTATCTTGAAAACCTGTGCTTGTTTCGAAAGATTTTCTCCCAAACATCGATGAAAAATTTTCAAGTATATTTGAAGTTGAAATAGAAATTCTGCTTCTGTTAATGAAGAAATGAAAATGTCGCTTGTCAGAATCAATTTCAAATCAAAAGACCTAAAACAACTGCAATTTCTATTCTCGATGATTATTCAAACCAGCTAAAGAGAAAGTAAGTGATCCATAAATCCCTAACTACCAATCTCAGAACAGTTATTCTATCGGTAACTATTATAAACTTCCTTAACTTTGTAAGCAAATTTCATCTGATCAATCACATTTGAATTGTTAAGGATTTGAACATCTATCACACCCATAACGTGCACTATCAGAAGTGCCATTCCCATTTGATCAGCCTTGCTGGGTGAGCGATGTATGTATTCGTCAACTGTTTAGATAATTATTTGCCATTAACCTGCAACCATCAGTAAGCACCTATTATTACAATATAAGTATATTAACATTATTATTATTAACTAATATTATTATTATTAAATATTCCTTATGCTATTATTATTGTATTATTAATATATAAATTACATATATAACATTTTAAATATAACATATATAAATTATGTAAACATAATTTTGTCCAATATGTAATAGTACATATATATAACCTCATTTTATTTTTTTAATTTAATAATTATAATAATTATGTATGCTATTTTGTTAACGATAAGTAATAATATATATATATATATATATGTATGTAAATACATGTATATGTATGTAATATGTATATCATCATTCCCTACACTGCCAAAAAACAAAATCTCATACCAGTAAATGCCTTTATATTATTATATTATTTATTTTATTATTATTATTATTATTATTATTATTATTATTATTATTATTATTATTATTATTATTATTATTATTATTATTATTATTATTATTATTATTATTATTATTGTATGTGTGTGTCATTATTATTATTATTATTATTATTATTATTATTAGTTGCAAATATTCTTTTTTGTACGGTGTTCTCGTGTTAATAATTTATTAATAAAGTCGAAGTTAGAAATGGCTGAAATAAGAGTTAAACAGCAGCTTTCCATTTAAAAATTTTTAATAAAAAGGCAAAAGAAAAAAAAAACGAGGTCTGAGGAAATTTCTTGTGCTTCTGATAAAGCTACAAAACATTTTCATATTTTAGTACCCGAAGCTTCCATCTGTGGAGAATGAATCAGACCAAATGATGATAAGCTTGTACTTAAACCAAAACCGCTATCAAAGAACTTCTGGCAAAATACGGGAAATTTAAGGCTACGTACACATGATGGCGTTGCAACTCGCGCTAAGCAACGCGCGTTCCAACGCGCGCTGTCTTACAAGGCGAACACAGCCGCGGCGACCGAGTCTAGAAGGTTACTCGTGAAGCGCGCGCTAGCAGCGCCTCGAGTTCTTTTATTTGGAATTATGCACTGTACATGTTATCAGTATAGCGCGCGCTAAACAATTTTTATGAACTACTTTGACCTTTTTTGATCATGGATGAAAGTCTGTTTGATACCGAGCACTTCATTGAAGAACTTAAAAGTCGCCATGCTAAATGGGACATGGGAAGTGCAGAGTACAAGAACAGGTCGAGTGTTAAAAAGATCATCTTGGCAGCAATTGATAGAAATATTTTCTGGAGAGGATTCTACAAAGGATGCAATCGACATCCTAAAGTAATTAAAAAATTTGACCTCATGTTTTCTAAGATTTGGGTACAGAGTTACAAACAAAACAACAGTGAATCAATCTCTCATGTAAAATCGGATGTACCCAGTTATGTCTTTGCCTTAGTCTTTGTTTCCTATACCTACGGTACGACATCCAAAGACATGCTGCCTCTTCAACTTCCATGGCTATACTGGAGATCAACGCGGCGTCAACGCCAACATGTGTACCCGCTGGGTTTTCGTAGCGCACGTTGTTACGGGCGTTACAACGCCATCATGTGTACGTAGCCTTAGACAACGTATGGAAACTAACTCAAGATTTTACCTTTCCCGTACAGAACGAGTACAAAAAGTACATTCAACATAAAGTGAAGAAAGAAGAACCTATGTGCTTTGCTTTCAGTATCATTGGCTGATCTTGGTTAGTATATTCAGCGATGGAAAATAGTACATACTGCAAATATTGTGTATTATTTTCTAGAGAATCTGCTGGTGTCAATTAAAAGAATCTTGGCGTTTTTGTTAGCAAAGGTTTCTTCAATTGGAAAAAAAAATTGAAAACTATTTCTATTATTTCCTTTTATTGCATTTCATTGAATGTTAGAGTTCAATTTAAAGAAAACTATTTCTTTTTTGGTGGTTTAATTTCTTTACTAATTTTAGGTTTAATTTTAATTCTGACTTTAAATATCACTTCTCTGCGGTTTCAGAATATCTTTCAGGCTGACAATAGACCGACGAGCGAACATTAGACAGAAAATGAAAATAAAATATTTAAACAAAAAGTTTTATAAAACATTTATTATCTAACCTAACATATCCTAACCTAATCTAACCTATCGCAAAATAATCTGAATTAAGTAATCTCATCTAACCTTACTTAACCAACTCTCCCCCAAACTAATCTAGCCTAACTAACCTAACCTTACCTAACCTACCCTGACCCAATCTACCTAACCTAACCTAACCTAACCTAACCTAACCTAACCTAACCTAACCTAACTTAACCTAACCTAAAACCTAACCTAACCTAACCTAACCTAACCTAACCTTCTAACGGCTTGAATTTCGCGTTCGAATATCTGTTCAGCTAAATGTCCATTCGGCTAAATGTCCGTCAGCCAAATGTTAGTTAGTAAATTAACAGGAAACATCAAAAAAAAAAAAAGAGATATATATATATATATATATATATATATATATATATATATATATATATATATATATATATATATATATATATATATATATATATATATATATGTATATTAGTATTTCGTTGTAAAACTTGAAATCAAAAATAGATATTTAAAGCTTAAATTTAGTACGAAATTACAGTGGCTTAACATGTACGGAATCACTTGCAGACCTGCAATGCCCGGGGGGCCCGGTGCATGCGGGACCCATGCCCGTGGTTTCACTTTCCAGTGGTCAAGTGTCGACTAAAAAAATATATATATATATATATATATATATATATATATATATATATATATATATACTCTTCTATATAATATATATAATAATAACTAATATAATAACTAATATAGCATATATATATATATATATAATATATATATATATATGTTAATATAGCAACCATAATAACAACACATGCTTTGTGCTAACCAACCAGCCAACCAACATATAATATGTATATATATATATAATATATATATATATCTATATATATGTATATGTATGTAACCTTCTTGCTCCATATATATATACATATATATATATATATATATATATATATATATATATATATATATATATATATACAAACTAAATAATCATACGTGTGCCATTAAGATTTAATGAATTAAGGGCAGAAAGTTTATATTTGTTATTCAGCCAAAGCTGTAAAAGATGGGAACTTTTGGAGTCGTCGTCTCTGTTCCACAAAAAACTTTGTCCACTAGAATATGGTCATCGAGATTGGACCTTTGAAAACTCTTCGTTACAATTGTGCTCTTATAATGGGGATTTTTATCAAATTGGTTTTGCAATCTACAAAACTCGATGAAAGAGCAAAGGCAAATGGATTGAAAAAACACATGGAAAAATTTTGAATTTGTTTTCCAGGTCGTTTTTCATACATTAATACTAGAATCTCTTAATTTGGTTTCGAAATTTCTCCAGAACAATAACGCTGATCTATCAAAAGCAACTGCTGCACTTCATAACGCTATTAAAAGCTTTTCACATTTAAGAAATAATTTTGAAGATACTATGGCAACTACTTCTGCTGTTGCCCAATAATTGTGTCTTGATGCCATTTTTCAAGATCATAGAGTTCGTAGAACTAAACACGTCCTTTTGATGAGTTAGTCCAGGATGAGCGTTTATTAGATCCGTTAAGGTATTATCAAACTGCTGAATATGTTTACCGAACATTGCACACAATTATATTTAAAAAAAAGATATGAAAGTATGGACCATTTTATTATTAATTCTACACTTTCTACCACAACTTCTTTCAGCATCAACAAATGAAAATCTCAGAAAAAAGCTGAAAAATTTTGTTATACGAATATAGAAGATCTACAAAACCAGCTATGAAGATTAAGCTTTCAAGTGACTCTTATGAAAGACATTAGATCAAGAACATCAATAAGGGATTTGGCAGATTTATTATTCATTGACAGCTGCATCATTGCGTCAAGTATACCAGATGTTTGCAACGCGTTTTTGCTGTTCTTGACTTTACGTGTAACTGTGACAACAGTTGAAGGCGGACATTTTCCGAGTTAAAATTGATGAAAATATGGGTCTACAAGTGTGGGAGGACAGGTTGTGTTTTGATTGTGTGTTATAAAGATAAAAATTGATCAGGGATATTATTTTATTGCAACCTAAAAATGCAGATGCAGCGGATTTTAAGTAGTAAAGTAAATATAGCATTTCTGTTGATTCTAATGTGTTGATTATTATATATATTATTATGTATAGTAATAGCAATATATTAATAATAGCATAACATAATAATATGTAATACAGCTAATATAATATATCTAACATAATATAATAATATCATATATAATAATAATAATAATATATATATGTAATAATAATAATAACCAATATAATAATAATAACATATATATATATAATTTATAATAATAATACTAAATATATGTATAATAATAATAATAATAATATATGTATATATAATATAATAATAATAATAACTTAATATAGCCAGCCAGCCAGTATGCCAGCCACCAGTATTGTACCAGCCATCAGCTCAGCGTGACGTCAGCCAGCAGCTGTAGTACCAGCAGCCAGCCAGTAATCCCATATGTATATGCCAGCTAGCCAGTAATGCCCATGCCCATGGCTGCTCCAGCTGGCTGCCAGCCAGTAGTAGCCCAATGGCATGTATGTATATGTATATATAGTGTAATAATAATATCAGTATGGCGCCAATAATATATGCCAGTAACAGTAACTGCCTTCATCTTAGCTAGCTCTTTGTGTATGTAATATGTATGTTTAATAGCCAACAATAGCCAATAATAACCAACCAGCCAGCCAACTGCTCGCTCTTCGCGCAACAATATCAACCAGCCAATAGCTAGTATTGTATGTAGTCAATATCAGTAGTAATATGCAGCAATAACCCAATATGTATAATAATAATAATACAATTTTAATTTTAAATCACATTGTTGCTGTATGTACGGTGTGTAATAATAATATTATGTAATAATAATAATAATATAATAATAATATATATATGTATATGTAATAATATAGCTATCATCTTAGTAATATATATGTATGTAATGTATGTAATATGTAATAATAATATATTAATATATTATATATAGAAGTATATGTAATAATAATAATAATATATAATAAATAATAATATTATATAATATGTATATGAATAATGTAACTCAATAGCAATAATATATATATGTAATAACCATAGTAATAATAATAACAATAATACATAATAATAATAATATATACAATAACATAGGTAACAATATATATATATGTATGCATGTATGTATAATATAATAGTAATAATAATATGTAATATATATATATATGTATATGTATAATAATAATAATAATATATATATATATATAATAATAATAATAATAATATTTTAATAATAATATAATACATATTTTATATATGTAATAATAATAATATAATAATATATATATAATAATAATAATATATATGTATGTATATATATAATAATATTATATAATAATAATAATAATATAACCTCCAACATGTATCTTCGACGTAATAATAATATAATAATAATATATAATAATATTATTAATATATGTAATAATATATATAATATATGTATATGTATATATGTAATAATAATAATAATATGTAATATATATAATAATATATAATATATGTATATTATATATTATACTGTATATATATATTTTATATATATATATATATATATATATATATATATATATATATATATATATATGCTGCTGTGTTATATATGCTCTTAACTTATATATATATATATATATATCATATATTTATATCTTTTTTCTTTTTCTTTTTCCTCTCCCAGGAAGGATTTTTCATCCTGTCAGCCGCGCAAGCGTTTTTCTCCAGACATCCTTCTGCTGCACTATTCCTCTTCTCTTTAGCACTCTCATTTTTGGTAGCTGACATCTTTCCAGAGAGTCCTCCACCGACTCTGCCCATCTCTTCTTCGGTCTTCCCCTTGGTCTTCTGCCCTCTGGTGTCCTTTCCCATCTTCTTTTCGGCATTCTGTCCTGCTCCATCCTCTCCAGATGTCCCCCACCATCTCAATCTCCCATCCATCTTCAGTATCATCTTCTTCACACCTATATCTTCTCTAATTACTTCATTCCTTATTCTGTCTCTCCTACTCTTTCCAATCATAGTTCTTAATGCCCTCATCTCCGCCGCTTGTATTCTACTCTCCTCTCTTCTCGTTGTTGTCCATGTTTCCGCTCCGTACAGCAGCGTCGGAGTCAGTATACTGTTAAAAATCACTTTTTTAACCTCTATTCCGATGTTTTTATCTTTCATCATGGGGTATACCGCTTTCACACACAACTAATCCATACTTTTCCATTCGTCGCGTAATCTCTCGCTCCACTTCCTCCCCCTCCGAGATAGTACCAGGTAATTTCCGCCTTCACCTCACTCACCCTCTTCCTCCTCACTCATCCCACCCTCCTCGCATTTCACTCCGGTTATT
>JABUQX010010432.1:20000-25000 GCA_015478945.1 Trachelipus rathkii
TTTTAAATCAGTTTATGAATATTGTTGGAAATAACCCTAAACTTAATGATTCTGTTAAATTAATGTACCTTTTAAGTTTTTTGAAGGATTATCCTTTAAGTATTGTCTCACATTTATCAATCATACCTGAACATTATAAAGTAGCATTAGAATTGTTGAAAGCTGAATATTTGGATGTAACAACTATAACAAATGACTTGTTTGCCTCTTTGATAGCTATTAATATAGAATCCAAATATGATAAAGATTTTTTATCCTTAAAAAATGCATTAAATAAAATCAGGGCAATTATTTATGATCTAAAGGTGCATAATTTGGATTTTACAATCTCAAAGAGTCCAGGCTGTTGTTTGTTGTCACATATAGTAGTAAAAAAGCTACCTAAAGTATTTTTGAAGGACCTGATAAGAAAAGTAGGGCACAATTATCCTGATATTAATGAAATTCTTGACAATTATCAGGATATAGTTAAAACCTTAATTAGTACTAGTTCTTCCTCAGAAAGAACAGTAAGTGCCAAACTCAAAAGCAAAAATACACTTGTTACTACTCAAAAAGAAAAAACATCTCAAAATAATGCTACAAGTAAACAGCATTCTTTGGCAAATTTTCAAACCTCTAGTAAGGTAAAAGAGGTTGAAAAAAAGTGTAAATTATGTTCTGGGCCACATTCTTTGGGACTATGTCCTGTGTATAGCAATTTTGAAGGCAGAATTAATAGAGTAAAAGAGTTGGGGTTATGCGAAAAGTGTGCTGGCAATCATCCACAAGCACAATGTTTTGGTAATAATAATAAAATGAGGTTTCCGTGTAAATGTGGAAGTAGATCACACATACAACCATTGTGTAATGTTAATAATAGTGAGGTGGTAAATACAACGACCAATCATTGCATAACTTTTCATCAAAGTTTAGAGAATGAATATATTCCGCCTACCACTTCTTTAAATATGGTTTTCAATGGTAAAGAAAAGGCTTTCAGATGTTTAATCGATACAGCGTCAAGTAGATCTTATATCTCTAGAGAAGCTGCTGAAAAGCTAATATCTAATATAAATAGTCTTCCTATAATAGAATATGAAGTTCAAACTTTCATTGGTTCTAAAATTAAAAGGTTTCATCAAACATTGATTGGAGTCAGAGTTTTTAAAAGAATAGTTTTCATTCCTTTTCTAATAGATGATGAATTAAATATAAATTATAAAGTAGATGGCATTCCTGATGTTATTAAAAATATGAAACTTAATGGTTTAAATTTTGCAGATAGTAATTTTAATGATTCACATGTAAATAGTCATATTAAAGTAGATGTTTTACTTGGTATAGAAATTATAGACTTGTTTCCATCCTTTCAGACTGTACCTTTTGCAAGTGGTCATTGTTTACATATTGGCAATAATAAATTAATTCCAATAGGTAATATTTATAATTTTTTAAGTAGAGAACAAATTGTACGTTTGGTTGAAGCCAGAAAAAGTAAAAAAGTTAATAATTTCATAACTCAGTCAAAAGTTGAAGCAAATAATGCTGTAATTCATAAAATTGATTCTGAATGTAATAACAGAAGGCTGAATACACAAGTGTATTTTGTATTAGAACCATCCAAAAGTTATTTCAATCCCATTGAACAGTTTTTGGATTCTGATATTGACAATGGTTTGGAAAATCTTTTTAGCCTGGAATCCTTAGGTATCAAGCAAGACGAAGACATTCTGAACACTGTAGATAAATGTCAGGTTCAATTATTTAATCAGAATATGATTTTCAAAGACAACCATTATCATGTAAGCCTTCCTTGGTATGAAGACAAAATAGAATTAGTTCCTAATAATTTTAAAATATCTTTAAATATAGCAAATAGAGTGTTTAATAAATTAACTCAAAATAATTTAATAAGTAAATACAATAAGGTTTTTGAAGATCAATTGAATGATAGAATAATTGAAAAAGTAAATATAAATTTTAATGATGCTTCAGATATTAGTAAATATAAATTCATTCCTCATCGACCTATAATAAGGCAAACGGAACAAGTAACCACTAAAATAAGACCAGTTTTTAATTGTTCACTTAAAAGTAATAAAACTCTTCCATCTTTGAATGAAGCAGCTTACAGTGGTTATGACCTCATGAATTCACTTTTAAAGCTACTACTTGTGTTCAGAACGAATCGTACTGTTGTGATGAGCGATGTAAAACAGGCGTTTTTGATGATTAGGTTAAAAGATGAAGTGGACATGAATAGGTTCACTTTCTTGTGGTTTAATAACGGGCAACTGGAAGCTTATAGGTACCTAACATTAATATTTGGGTTTACATCTTCCCCATTTATCTTGCATTATATAATGAAATATCATGCTTCTAAGTATCCACATGATAGATGTACTGAAATATTATCCTCAGGTTTCTATGTGGATAATTTAATATTTACAAGCATGCAAGAAGAAAGTGAGATAGTAGGTATATATCATCAATGTAAGAAACGAATGGAAGAAGGGGGTTTTATCTTGAGATCTTGGAATAGCAATTCGGATGCTTTGCGTGTTAAGTTCAAGGAAGAAAACTCCTTTGTAGAGCATTCTAGTTGTTATGAAAAGATCTTGGGATATAGTTTCAATGTGGTGACTGACTGTATGCATATTAATAAAGTAGAATATCTGGAGAGTATTTCAACTAAGCGTCAATTGTTGTCTGAGATTTCCAAGCTTTTCGATCCTCTTAACTTTGCTCTTCCTATTTTGGTTAGGGGTAAATTGTTGATGAGACAAGTGTGGCAGCAAAATTTGGCTTGGGAAGAAAGAGTGCCTGAAGAGATACTGAAAGAGTGGTATAAACTGCGCAATAACTGCGAACATCTGGATACGATTGCAATACCTAGGAGGGCTCTTTCTGAAGGGAATAAGTATGGCTTACATCTTTTTTGTGACAGTTCTGAAAGTGTTTATGGATTTGTATGTTATGGAGTGGATAATGATAATAAAAGCTCCTTTATATTTGCTAAAGCCAAGGTAGCTCCTGCCAATAGGCCTAGGGAGTTAAGTATCCCTTCCCTGGAGCTGATGGGGGTTATTTTGGCCTTGAAATGCTTACCTAATATTTTGGAAGCATATAGTAATATTTATTTTGAATTCATTAATATTGCTGTGGATTCACAAGTAGTTTTGAGCTGGTTATTAACCAGACAAACCAAAGTAAAATCTAAGTTTTTAAAAAATAGAATAAATGAAATGGATGGCTTAATTACTTCCATCAGTAAGAAGTACAAGGTAAATGTGTACTATAAATATGTAAATACAGCAGAAAATCCTGGTGATTTTTTAACTAGGGGTTTAACTTTTAAAAAATACAAAGAAATATTTGCTCTGTGGTACTATGGTCCAGTTTGGTTAACTAATGATTTAGACAATTGGCCCAAGTATCCTATGTTGAGTGTACCACAAGAATCCTTACCTCTATTAATGGTAAATATAAATATTGTTAATAATTCATGTATTAGTATTTTAGATTTAAGTAAATATTCATGCTATCGAAAAGTCTTAAGAATCACTGCCTGGATTTTTAAATGGCTTAGTAAAATTAAAGTAAATATAGATTACCAGCAAAAGTCTGTAAGGTATTGGCTTAAAATAAATCAACTTCAATCCTTTGCTAATGAAATTAATTTTTTAAATGAATATAAACAGAAGGTAAAAGTAACTTCCTTGAAAGACTCAGAAATTCCTCCCTTAGTTTTGAACTTGAATCTTTTCCTTGACGAAAAAGGCTATTTAAGAAGTAAGGGCAGGATTAATAAGGCTCTTCTTATTAGCTATGAACAAGCTAATCCCATATTAATGGGAAGAAATCATGGCTTTACATTGCTATTTATTAAATATGCCCATGAGCAAGTAAAGCACCTTGGCATTGGTACTACTCTTAATTACATCAGAAATCAAGGTGTGTGGATACCTAAGGGTAGAGCTGCAGTAAGATCTGTTTTATTAGAGTGCATTACATGCAAGAAGTACAATGCTCTTTCTTACAGGTACCCACGTTTCACTGACATACCTAGAACACACATGAATCTCATAAAACCTTACCAACACACAGGTATTGATTTCACCTCTCATGTATATGTCAAAAACAACACCTCAAAGTTAGAGAAAATGTATATCTTAATTTTCACTTGCTTAAACATCAGAGCTGTACACTTAGAACTAGTACCCTCTATGAACACCTCTGACTTTCTGTTAGCCTTCAAAAGGTTTTGTAACAAATTTAGTATACCATCATACATCTATAGTGACAATGCTTTATATTTTAATAAAGGGTGCAAAATAATAGAAGAGTCCTTTAATACCAATGCTTTCAAGGAGGAGTTTGATAAAAATCAGATCAAACATGTAAAAATTAACCTTTTTTCTCCATGGCAAGGTAGCCATTGGGAAAGGTTAATAAAAGTAATGAAACAGTGTCTGTATAAAGCTGTTGGAAAGAGTAAAGTGACCTATTTTGAGCTTCTAACCACTCTGTCTGACATAGAAAATGCCATCAATTCCAGACCCCTAACCTATAGATCTGGTACCTCTGAGTTGGAGGCAATAACGCCCAATTGTTTTTTGAAAGTCATGTTTAATAGTAATTTAATATTTAAAAGTAATTTTGATATAGAATATCAGATGGGCAGTGCACCCAACAAGGAGGTACTAGATTCTACCCTCATAAAACAAAATGAACTCTATGAAGAGTTCAGGTGTTTGTGGCATGAGGAATATCTCCTAAGTCTCCGGGAACGGTCTAGACACTTGTTTCAGGGTATTTGGGAAGATAAAGTAAAAATAGGTGATGTGGTGCTAATAAAGGACATCAATAAACCACGCCCATTTTGGAAATTAGGTAGAGTGTTGGATGTTATAATTGGTCACGATAATAACATCAGATCAGTCAAATTAAAAACAGGTTCTGGTGAAGTAGGATTGCATTCAATCAGCAACCTTTACCCCCTCGAATTAAATACAGGA
>JABUQX010010432.1:30000-63451 GCA_015478945.1 Trachelipus rathkii
ATATATATATAAATTATATATATTTATATTCTAATGACTTCCTTTTAACTGCTTTATCCCTATGCAGGGGGTAACACGGGGGGACCACAGGAAATCTAACTTTAAGGCCGGCTATCCCAAACCAAGCGCCACCAACGTGTTCGCAGGCGAGAGTTTTTAATTCTTGCCCCCAGGTAGATTAACTCCAACTGCCACGCGGAGGATTTGAACCAGCGTCCTCGTATGAGAGTCGGCGACTCAAACCTCCGCGCCACGAGGCGTATCTTATATATAATATATATATATAAATATATATATATATATATATATATATATATATATACTTATATATATATATATATCATATATTATATATATATATATAATATATATATAATATATATATATATATATATATATATTATACTATATTATATATATATATATATATAATATATATTATATAACTTTCGATATTAATTATATATATATATAATATATAAGTATATGTTTTCAAAATTTTAATAACTTACAATAAATTAGGCTGTTAATGTCTATATAATTTATATATATATATATATATTATATATATATACTATATATATATATAGTGAACCTTTTTATAGTTCACGTTAAAATTCATTAAAAATAAAATCTAATGCAAAACGTTTTACCATATACTATAATCATATTTTAATTAAACAATAAGCCTATATTTAGACCAATTTTGAATAAAATAACATGTTTTGTGTTAAAAATAGTTTTAAAACATGTAATAAAATAACATTTATCATAATAAATGTGTACCCTATATAAAGACAAACAAATAATGTAAAGGAAGTATCTTTATTAACTGAATTCTGCTAATTCACTTTGCTGCCAAAACAACCAAGTTTTGTGCTTAAATTATAAAAAGCCCGGGAATGATGTTACCAGTAACTGTTTTATATAATTGTATAGTTTTAAGAAAAATATATATTGTACATACAATGTTGTAAAATAGTTTAATAAATGAAATGTTTTTTATATTTTTGATTTTGACGTATTATCATAATAGGAATAAAAATTTATGTAACCAAATATTTAGATATAAAATGTATATATTTTATATTGTATATTAATTCTATACTATATAATAAAAGAATTTTTGTAATAAGATGAATCTAAAAATAATGTTAAAATAACTTTTCCCAAATACTAATCCAACTTTCTCAAGAGAATAAAAAATCCAATAAGAAGTCATTTTACCTAAAACCCAACAAGAAGAAGTTGGTCTCCAAAAAAAGAAAGACAAAGATGAAAATGAAGAAAAAGAAAAAAATATGAAACAGAAAGACCCATGAAGAAGACCGAGACGAACTAACACAACTACAAAAACCAACTTTTGAAGTGAAGTAATCCAAAAGATAAAATACAACTCCTTCACTTTATATATATTATATATATATATATATAATATATATATCTTTATAATATATAGATATATATATATATATATATATATATATATTTTTATATATATTGTGGTAGGTTTTTGATACCCACCACAATTGAAGTAAACCCTCACCTGTACAATTTCGGTGACGAGCTCGTCTTCAGAGAAGCTTCCTCTCTGGAACGGATGTTGTTCAACGAAGTAGGAAGATCAATCTCGATTTGTGGTGGTACGTTATGAAGATCTTTTGTATCGGTGGAAGCGTGAATTCTTTTCGCAGTTGCTTCTTTTAACAATACGACTTTTTATTGAGGCTCATCTGCTTTAACCACAACAACTTCCAATTTATATCAGTCACCTATCAAAATAACAAGATTGAATCAACTTGTTCTCAAAGCCAAGTAAAATATACACCAAGTATTGTCAATATTTTCAAAGTCTTCCGGCAACAATTGGGCGGATACTTACACCAATCCTCTTTGTTACTACTCGTTATGACACTTTATCAATTTCAACAATGACTTACAGCTTTTAAGCTTTTACTCTCTCTCGGCTGCTTTGATAAAAAAAAAAATACCACCTCTAAATGGCTGTTTATTAATAAATTATAAGAAAAATGAAAAAATTAAATATATATATTTCCAAAAAAAATGCAGGTAATTAAAATATTATAATAAATAATTCAAGAATTAGGTATATAAATATGTGTATGTTTACATACGCATATTTATATCAATAAGCAAAAAAAATGAATGAAGAATGTGTATAATAAATCCAATGAAAAAAATGAAAAATAATATAAAATATATAGATAAAAATAAAAATTTAAAGGTTTTATGTAGTATTTTTAAATATTTTTATATGTAAAAATAACTTTATTTGAAAAAAAACTTTATATGAAAAAAATCTTTTTTTTTTTTATAATATTTATATTTGTTTTTATAATATTTATTTGTATAAATTTTATATAAAAAAAATAACTTTCTAAAGATCTTCAATATACGAACAAAAATGATTTTTGTTTGGGAAAATTTTATATGTATATCCTTACAGAAACTTTACTTATTTTTATGTAAATTCTTTTCGGAAATTTTATTTTTAGTAATTATTACACAAAAATATATTGTTTTTATTTCACCGAATTTACTAGTTAATATTCACAGTTTTAAGGGTTTACAAAACATTAAGTTGAATAATTAATCTAAAAATTCCCCTTTGATATTTACTGATTTTTGATCTTTATTACCCTAAGTAATTTAAATTAAATTCCCTTTTTAATAATGAAAAAAAACTTTAGGCTTATAGGGAAATCTTTTTAGATGTACACAATTTATTTGGGTTTTATTTGGTTTTTACGGGTTCTTTGGGGTTATCACAGTAAATGGCAGAATCTACTCTAAGTAAGATTTCTGGTAACACGAACTAACTTTTATTTTTCCTATTATTGTTGTTATGCAAGATCTCTTTAGTATTGAATAGCTGCTAATGGCAAGTGAATTTCCTTCAAGTAATACTCTAGGGTGTTTATGAAAAATTACTTTTCGACAAAAGGTTATATTAGATGAAAATTTTCTTTATAGATTATTCTCTTTAATTAAGTCAAAAAAATTTGGTTTAGGCTTTTAATACCTTAGGTAATGCTGACATTTCTAGAGATCTGTCTTCTATTATTTTCTTGCAATAAGTGGGCCCCCTGAGGACTCTCTTATTTGTGAACGTCTTCGTCTTTAAGATGGATGGTACAGCACGCTTCAAACCCAGGACAGCTTCTACAACCCAGACCTGAGAATAAAAAAATAAAAATTAAGCTTGTCAAGAAATCTCCTTCATCTCACCAGAAATTACAGTTTATTAAATTTATTAAAGAATTCAGACAATTAATAAAACTCTTTCCATTACTCTAAAATCGTACATATCTGAATTCATAGATACTCAATTTGATTTATTTAATTTAATTTGATTTAATTGGCTATTTATAACTACTTATCAATTCAACTTCTAACTTTAACGGCAAAGAACCAACAACAAATTTAAGAATTTCCTTTTTATTTACTTTTAATCTATATTATTTTAATAATATCAAAATTATGACTTTATTATTCCTATTAATGATTTTATTTATGAAAACAAAATAACAAAACAATCTTTAGTACCCTTTATAGGGAACAACAAGGCAATGTTCCTGGTGTCAAAATACGTCGTCCGTAAATAATGTAAATAAGGATGATATTTATTATTTCCTCTCCTCTCTATATTAGGAGGTTAACTCTCTTGTTGAGGTTTCTTCAATTGTTATTTAGCTGTGGGATGAGAAAAATAAGACATAGATGAAATCCGTCTCATTCCTCCCCACCCGTCAATTCCAGTATTGACGCACAAGGGAAATGCTTTTCTTCATTTAAAATCTTAAGTTCTTTAACTTCAATTAATTTCCTATATTTATTTCTTTCAAAAGTGTTTCTATCTTTTTTTTATTTTTAATTTGTCTTTTTACCTCGCGCCTTTCTTTCTATCATAAACGGGAAAACTATTGGTAAGTCCTGACACGGCCCCCGCGAACGCGTATAAGGACGAGTACTGTCTCTTTTCGACGTAAGCTCCGTTAGCCGTTCAATTACTAATCTATCTACGCTTTCAAATCCTTCAAAGGATAACTCATCAGGAAGAACTTGCGGATCTTCTTCATCTTGTTCATGTTCTAAATATGCCTCTTCTTCGGCTTCTTCAGATAGTGGTATTCCCACTATTGGAGTTGAATACGCTTGGATGCGCTCCACAAAGGTTTTGTCAGTGGGGTAAGATTCCCTCAAATTTTCTGGGGGAGCTTGCATAGACTCCCATCGGAACTCGGCCTCCTCTATCAAATCAGAGGTGTCCCATTCTAAATATTCATTCACTTGTTCTTCCTCCTGATGAATCATACTAGCGGATCCTAACTTACTATCTATCTCTAACTGCCTACTTCCTATTTCCTTATTTAATATTTTTCCTAACCCTAAATTAATCTTTTCCTGTTCTTTTAACAGTTCTACAAATTTTCCTTTAATGGTGGCCAATATTTCCTCATCAATAGTAAATCCTACAAATGAGTCATCATCATCATCGTCATCATCCATATCAAAATCATTCATGTCATCATGTTCAGTGAATGGTACTTCCACTTCTTCGTTTTCGAAAATTTCTTCAACTCTATCTTCATTATCCAACATTGGTTCTCGATTTTCATTTAACGCATATCTTTGGAATGTCGGGTTATTCATCAAATAATCAGGGGGCATTTTCCATATTCTTAACTGCCGATGGTGAGCTCGATATTGTTTTCCGTCCTCTGAGGATTTTATTACATAGGTGACCTTGTTATCATTCACTTGGATTATTTCATAAGGGCCACTATATCTCGGATGGAATTTATTTATCGTCAGATTTCCGGGAAGATGAACTTTTAATCCCACCATCTGATGTAATTCATAGGGTACAAATCTCTGGTGACTATCCGCCCATCACTCTTCCTCAACAGGCAAAGGAAGTCCTGTATGTAATTCATGCGCCCTCTTTAGGATATTTTCACAGGGAGTTATGTTAGTTTCTGAATGAGTTGTGTGATTGTAAACTAATAAAACTTGGGACAACTCTTCATCCCACTTATTTGACTTCTTTATGGACATTCTAAGGTACTGACTAATTGTGCGATTGACCCGCTCGACAGCTCCATTGGAGGATGGTGTATAAGGAGTAGTCAGTACATGTTTAATTTGTTGTCGTTTTAAAAGATCTTCAAATTCTGGCCCTATAAATTCTCTGCCGTTGTCTGTTAGAAGACGTTCGGGTAACTTTTGTAGAAATGGCAATATTCGATGTTGAAATGCATTTGCTACGTTAATACTTTGTTTATTCCTCAAAGGAACAGCAGACACCCACTTTGTATAGTGATCCACCATCACTAAGGCATAATTATTCCCTTGGGTTGAACAAGGGAATTGTATCAGATCCATCGCCACCAATTCAAAAGGTCTTGAAGTAATTATTTTTAGTGTGGGTGGAACGTACAGGATATTAGAGATCTTACATGCTTGACACTTATAACAGGTGGTGGCGATATCATTACAGATGGTTGTTATTTTAGGATGCCATATCCAATTTATTAGCAGAGAATGTAACTTGTGTTTTCCTATGTGGGCGAACATCCAATGCGTTTTTATGGCCACTTCAGTCAAATAATAGTGTGGGACTATCAGTGCAAACTCCCCTGTGGGAAATTCTCTATACAACCGACCATTCCTTAGATATATATATTTACTTACACGTGCAAATGGTTTCAGTGGCCCATTGAAGGGCAAATTTTGTAATATCGCTCTTTTTAAGCGTCTTAATATATAATCTGTTTTCTGTAACTCGTCAAGGTTATCATGGTCAATTTCTAAGGGATCGATGATATTATCCTGATCTATTACTATTTGATGTATTCGAGGATAACCCATATCTTTTTCTACCTCCCCACCGGTGTTTTGGGGATTATTGGTAGCGTTTTCCATAATAGTCAGTGGATCTTCTTCAGAAGCTCCCTTTTCTTCCATCGATTCATCCAACAATGTCCACTCCGGGAATACTTCAGGGGTTACCAAGTTAGCACTGGCGGTTTCGTAGTCTTTATTTATTTGCATTTGCTGGGGCACCAAAAGATTATAGTGCACTCCACCACAACACAAAATATAACAAATATTCTTGTCGGTATCCTTTCCGAACTTCAACGGCTTCGAGTCCCCATAATATACCCAAACCTGCAAATGGTGCAACTTTGCAAAGGCCATTATCGCCTGTGTCATGGGAAACTGACCCAATTGTCTCATAAGATGTAATTGTTTAGTTACTTGTCTAGCATCTCTTCCAGCTGGTAATCCATACTCACCCCTATTTTCCAACAATTCTTTAACCACTTCTTGTCTTATTTTTAGATGATGTTCCATCGAACCATACAAGGCAATTGAGCAAGCTTGGAACAGGGAATCACCTCCTCCAGGAATTTTAACTTCAGAAAACCCGCCAGGAAGGGCGTTAACCGGAAAGGTATCCTGTTCGTCAGATGTTTCACCGATCGGTGATCGAGATAAAGCATCAGCCACTATGTTTTCTTTTCCCGGAATATACCGTAGTTCGTAATCGATATCATTGATTTCTTCAAGCGTGCGAGCTACACGTGCGTTCACTAACGGCATACTATGCAAATATAGAAGTGGCTGATGATCAGTGTAAATGACTACTCTTATTCCATAAAGAAAAGGTTTTAATGCCTTCACAGCCCATCGTATTGCAGCAACTTCCTTTTCAGTTGTACTATAGCGTTGTTCGGCTTTGTTAAACGTCGTGGAGATGAAAGCTATAGGACGTTCTTCCCCGGTTTGGATCTGGGAAAGACACGCTCCTGCCCCGATATCTGAGGCGTCCACATACAATAACAACGGTGTTGCTTTTTCTGATCTATCTGGATACGACAGGATCTGTGGCGATGTTAATGCCTCTTTCAACGCCTCAAAGGCGCCTTGACATGGTTCTGTCCATTTTAGAGTCTTGCTACTCAACAGTTCAAAAAGTGGTTTGGCTATTTCTGAGCAATGAGCGATGTGACGCCTATAGAAATTCACCATGCCCAGAAATTGCCGTAATTTCCTGACGGTGGTCGGTACCGGAAACTGCATTATGCCTTTCAAGTTGTTTTCTAAGGGGATCATACCGTGTTCAGATACTCTATGACCCAAATACTGGACTTCTTGTCTTAATAGGAAAGTTTTGGCTGGTTTTATTTTGAACCCAGTTTCTTCAAATGCTGCTAGTACTTTTTCTAAAATTTCGAGATGCTTCTCAAACGTTTCACTGATAATAAGGACATCATCCAGATACACCATGCATTCGTTCCATGGTATATGTGCTAGAGCATATCTCATCCCTCGTTGGAAAGTGGCAGGGCCGTTCTTTACTCCAAACGGCATGCGTAAAAATTCCCAATGGGACAATGGAGTGGTGAAAGCCGTTTTTTCGATGCTGGTCTCTTCCATCTCCACCTGATAATAACCTTTAATTAAATCTATTGTGGTGAAATATTTCATGCCCTGAAGACTAAACAACATATCAATCAGATTTGGGATAGGAAAACTATCTCCCTTTGTGATCTTATTCAATTCCCGGTAGTCGATGCATAATCTGATTGAACCATCTTTCTTTCGAATGGGTACCACTGGGGCTGAGTATGGGGACTTGCTCCGCTGGATAATTCCTTCATTTTCCAATTTCCTACAACAATCTGCCTCGATTTCTCTGAGCATGGGGCCTTGTAACCTTCTGACTGGCACTTGCACCGGATCCTCAGTCAGGGTCTCGATCTTATGCTTAATAACATTTGTGCAGCCCACATCAGAATCTCCCAAACTCGAGACAGAGGGATACCGCATCATCAATTCAATTACTAGTTTCTTTTGATCCGCGATGTCAATTCTGCCTCATCCAATCTAAAAGCGCTGGTTAAATTTTCAGGATTCCACTCGGAATATTCATTAGTATTTTGCTCAGTCAATTCGACAACATTCACAGTGGGATCATCCACCGTAATAACCTCTTCTACTTGTCCTACAATCGTTCCCTTTTTCAATCTCTTAGTCGTTTCACCATTGTTTTGTAATAATATTAAGGCTTTATTGCCTGAAAAAGTCAATAAGGAAGGTTCCAATCTAATATCTTTCGTCAATTCCCGCCAGGCCTCCACCAGAACGGGTTGTTTTATTGGAATTCGTCCTTTCCTTTCGATTTCTACTATCATACACCTCAGAGGTGCGATACTTACTGCGTCTACTAAGGCACATGTCTCTTCCCTTGGTAAACCCTGTCTCATATCCACCGCTACCGTCGTCTTATAACTAATTCTTTATGGTACAGATCAGGTAAAAGATGTTCTTGTTTGAGAATGTCATATCCTAAAACCAAGTCGTATTCTGACAACTGATCCGGGACGACGACAAAGCGACCAGGCTTCAGGACATAATTGGTGGATAAACGCAAGGCTATCATAATTTCCCCCAGAACTGGAAATCGGACACTCCCTATTCCAGTAACTCCCCTAAATGCTGTGGGCAAGATTGGACTTTTTCCTTTATCTAGCAAATGGAAACAGCTGGCCGATATAAGGCTCACTTCTGCCCCTGTATCTACAAATGCCGTAAGAGGCTCCATAGGTGGTTGATCCACTATTGTAACTTGTAAAATCAAGGTCTTTTCCGGAGCTCTTATTATATGATAGTGGATGATGTTCTCTAAGCACTCATCCTTCCTTTCGTTTTCTTTACTGTTTTCTTTTACTACTGTTGGTTCGTTATCTCTCTGATGTGTTATCTCTATTGATTTTAGTTCATATTTATTCTTCGGTGGATCTTCATTATCCCCAACTGCAATCAAAACAGAGACTTGTTGCAACTGATCTTGCCCTGGTGGGTTTTCAAAGATGTTGATTGTGGGCACCTGAACCGATGTTGTTTGATGCAAAATTTCGCGAGGAATCTCCTGCGACTCTCCAGGAACATCCTCTTCAACATCAATTCCCCAAGCTCCCCCTTCATATTCATCTGTTACTTTGGTAGTTGTGGCGGCTTCTGGCATGAGGTCGCCCATGCCAGAGCCCGCTCGTTTCCCGACCTTTGTGGGCAATCTTTACCGAGATGTTCATTCTGACAAAATGGACACGATATTCGTGATGGTGCTACTGTTTGATTTTGGCCATTTTGGTTTCGGCCATTGGGACAATCCCCTACCAAGTGTCCTACCTCTTTACATTTTAAGCAACGGTTCTGTTCCAGGTAACACTCTTCTATAACATGGCCTCGCTTACCACAATACATACACTGTGGCCGATTCCAACAAGCACTCATGTTATGACCTCTCTTCTTGCAATGGTTGCAGGTTGGAATTGATGAGCCATTTTGGTTTCTCTGCTGATAATTTCTTTGACCATTTCGAAATTCCCTTGTTGGGATTTGATTGGAGGGTTCATATCGTTGTGGTCTGTAATTACTTGATGTTATCGGAGCTGCATTTTGAGCAGCATTGTGGTTGTTTCCCTGAGAGGTTACAGCTCTAAACTGTGGTTGAGTTTGCGTATGCTGGCAACAGCATAATCCTTCTTGGTTATTATATCTTGGTAGCGCCATTTGATGTTGTGTTTGGATGGTGGACATTTGTAATGACCGGGTAAGATCAACTACTTCAACGGCAGGCTTTTCTTTCTTCTTGTTTCCTCGGTATACCTTGTCCACCATAATAATTAATTGCTCCCACGGAATCACTGCACCCTGAGTAACCTCTACTCCCATTAATGCATCTTCCACTCTGGTCTTGACCTCTTCTGGGACACTATCTAATAATTTTTCTCGCACCATGGGCATTCTCTTCACCTCATTTCCTGGAAATGCTCTCTGCGCCAATCCCAACAATCTCAAAGCAAACAGCGGCACATCTTCTCATCTTGCATTTCTGCTTTCGTAAAATTCTTGCTGCTTCGGTATTCGGTTTTTTTCTTCAGGCTCCCCTATACCACTGTAAAGAGTTGGGACTTTACCAAATGATATTCAGCTGATGTTCGCAGCTACTATGTTATAAAGCCTCCAAAGCCGAGAACCTTGGAGGTGGCTCAGTAAGGCTACCATTCCTTCCGCTGATCCAGGATACTGAACAGCACAGAACTGCTCAATCGGTCAAAATACTGGACCATTGTTTCACCCGTGTCCAATCTGAACTTTCCTAATGGAATCATCTTCTTTGGCTTCTTATCCACCTCCATTGCGGATATCAAGGCTGTCATCTTTTCCATCAGCTGGGTATTTTGTTGCAACACAGATTGGAAGAACTGTGCATCCACGGTAACGACCGTTGGACCTTGAGTCGCTCTTTGATTTTCCGGATCTGAATTGACAACACTGGACTGCACATGATCTCGGCACATGATCTTGGCTTGGTGGAATTGGGACGGAATCAGTTTGTGGTGTTTTCCCATCTTCTGTCTTCCCATCACCCAGTAACTCATTCATCCCGTCGGTCATGATTGTTCAGACGGTAGTGGCGGCTGAGTGACACTTTGTCAACACTCAGTTGCAGAACTAGTCGTATTCCTCAAAGAAAACAACTACGCTCTGCTACCACTTTATGTGGTAGGTTTTGGTACCCACCACAATTGAAGTAAAACCCTCACCTGTACAATTTCGGTGACGAGCTCGTCTTCAGAGAAGCTTCCTCTCTGGAACGGATGTTGTTCAACGAAGTAGGAAGATCAATCTCGATTTGTGGTGGTATGTTATGAAGATCTTTTGTATCGGTGGAAGCGTGAATTCTTTTCGCAGTTGCTTCTTTTAACAATACGACTTTTTATTGAGGCTCATCTGCTTTAATCCACAACAACTTCCAATTTAATCAGTCACTATTCAAAAAAACAAGTTGAATCAAAACTTGTTACTCAAAGCCAAGAAAATATACACCAATATTGTCAAGTATTTTTCAAAGTCTTCCGTCCAACAATTGGGCGCGAAACTTACACCAATCCTCTTTGTTACTACTCGTTATGACACTTTATCAATTTCAACAATAATACTTACAGCTTTAAGCTTTTTACTCTCTCTTGCTGCTTTGATAAAAAAATACACCTCTTACGCTTTTATTAATAATATTAAAAATGAAAAATTTAAATATATTATATTTCAAAAAAAAAATGCAGGTAATTAAAATATTTATATAAATAATCAAGTTGAATGGCTCCTACATTGGTATGTTTACATACGCATATTTATATCAATAAGCAAAAAAAATGAATGAAGAATGTGTATAATAAATCCAATGAAAAAAATGAAAAATAATATAAAATATATAGATAAAAATAAAAATTTAAAGGTTTTATGTAGTATTTTAAATATTTTTATATGTAAAAATAACTTTATTTGAAAAAAAAACTTTATATGAAAAAAATCTTTGTTTTTTTTTTTATAATATTTATATTTGTTTTTATAATATTTATTTGTATAAATTTTATATAAAAAAATAACTTTCTAAAGATCTTCAATATACGAACAAAAATGATTTTTGTTTGGGGAAAAATTTTATATTTATATTCTTACAGAAACTTTAATTATTTTTATGTAAATTCTTTTTGGAAATTTTATTTTTAGTAATTATTACACAAAAATATATTGTTTTTATTTCACCGAATTTACTAGTTAATATTCACAGTTTTAAGGATTTACAAAACATTAAGTTGAATAATTAATCTAAAAATTCCCCTTTGATATTTACTGATTTTTTGATCTTTATTACCCTAAGTAATTTAAAAAATTCCTTTTTAATAATGTTTAATTAAAAACTTTAGGCTTATAGGGAAATCTTTTTTTTAAATGTACACAATTTATTTGGGTTTTATTTGGTTTTTACGGGTTCTTTGGGGTTATCACAGTAAATGGCAGAATCTACTCTAAGTAAGATTTCTGGTAACACGAACTAACTTTTATTTTTCCTATTATTGTTGTTATGCAAGATCTCTTTAGTATTGAATAGCTGCTAATGGCAAGTGAATCTCCTTCAAGTAATACTCTAGGGTGTTTATGAAAAATTACTTTTCGACAAAAGGTTATATTAGATGAAAATTTTCTTTATAGATTATTCTCTTTAATTAAGTCATAAAAGTTTGGTTTAGGCCTTTAATACCTTAGGTAATGCTGACATTTCTAGAGATCTGTCTTCTATTATTTTCTTGCAATAAGTGGGCCCCCTGAGGACTCTCTTATTTGTGAACGTCTTCGTCTTTAAGATGGATGGTACAGCACGCTTCAAACCCAGGACAGCTTCTACAACCCAGACCTGAGAATAAAAAAAATAAAATTTAAGCTTGTCAAGAAATCTCCTTTATCTCACCAGAAATTACAGTTTATTAAATTTATAAAAGAATTCAGATAGTTATAAACTCTTTTACGTTACTTTAAATACATACATATCTGAATTCATTGACACTCAAATTTACTTTGTTTGATTTAATTTTAATTTAATTTGCAATTTACAACTTCTTATCAATTCAACTTCTAACTTTAACTGCAAAGAATCAGCACAAATTCAATAATTTCATTTTGTATTTACTTTTAAATCTATATTATTTTTTAATATCAGAATTATGACTTTATTATTTCTATTAATGATTTTATTTATGAAAACAAAAATAACAAAACAATCTATAGTACCCTTTATAGGGAACAACAAGGCAATGTTCCTGGTGTCAAAATATGTCGTCCGTAAATAATGTAAATAAGGATGATATTTATTATTTCCTCTCCTCTCTATATTAGGAGGTTAACTCTCTTGTTGAGGTTTCTTCAATTATTAGCTGTGGATGAGAAATAAACATAATGAAATCTGTCGCAATATTATATATATATATATATTAGGGATGTAGCGATAGTTCAGTATCTGCCATTTTTTTTTTTTTTGGTTAGATGTTCATACTTGGCCTATACTTCTTACTTTTTGGGTGAAGAATATGAGAAACTTTTAGATTCAATAATAAATCTAGTTTCTATATAAAAAAGGTTCTAATAAGGAATTCCTTAAGCTAACTGAAACCCACAAGAATGGCATCTACGACAGTGAACCACACTTTTAGAATGCATTTAAATAGCAATAACTGAGGAGCTTGCTCGTGGACAAAAAAAAAGATTCCACAGAATGTAAAGCCGCCTTATCCAGCAACCCTAGCACAGCACTATAGTGTACGATGTTGCTTTTCAGCAAATAAACCTAATGGAAGATGAAGAGGATTTGAATATGTTAGACTTTGATAAGTTCATGGCCGAAATTGCATTGACATCCATTCACCTTCTAAAGGAATCACACCAAGAAAACCTCATCGAAAAAACACTGAAGAGACAGTCATCAAGAGCAAAGATAATTCAAATTGTGCAATTAGTGAAAGAGGAGATGAGGTCTACGAAAAACATGGAGATGCTGCCTACAGAGAGAATCCTTTCATGTTGTGACAAGAAAATGGGCCAAGGTTTCCACTTTATTATCAGTGCCTTACAAGCAAAATATTTATCAGCCCCCCCTTCATCAGTCGAGAGCGAGCAAAATTTCTAGTGTAGTTGCGGAATGTCAAAACCACACCAAAATAGGAAACAGGCTCTCGCCAGTACTAGTAAAAGCTTAAGTTTTTGCGATCACAATTTGAGAATTTTTGAATTTGAGTATTGAATGATATCTATCTTTATCTTGAAGAGTAATATTATTATTGAATGTCATGTTTGAAATAATAACCGTGTTTCTATTTTGTTCTTCAGCTGATAATTGAGGGTTCTCCTTATTTCATTATTTTCCTCTTTATATTGTGGCTAGTTAAAGAATCTTCCTTGTAAATGTAATCATGTTAAAACATAAAAGCTAGTAGCTAAATTGTTAATGCTTACTGGAAAATGGAAAAATAAGATTTTTGAATAAACACAAATATAAAAAAAAATTTATCAATATACATTTTGCATTTATTATTCCTTAAAGATACCTTTTAATTTATAAATAATAACTTCGGCACAACCAAATATGAAATAAATGACTAAGTATTGGTTGTACAGGAATGCAATCCTGAGTGCCTAGCAGTTCACAAAGTTCTATCTTATTATTGCTGTATTTATTTAATTAATAAAGTATCGTATCGTATGGCAAAATCAGCACCTAAAAAAAAATAGAAGTATCAGTAAAGCCTCTTTTCTGATATAATTATATATATAATATATATATATATATATATATATATATATATATATATATTATATATAATTAATATGATATATATATATATATATATATATATATATATATATATATATATATATATATATATATATATACTACGATATATAATTATATATTATATATTTATACTAATATATATATATATATATATATAATAATATAATATTATATATATAGTATATAATATATATATAATATATATATATCATACTATAATTATATATTATATATATATATATATATAATATATATATATGTACCGATATATATAGTATATATAATATATATATATATATATATATATATAATATATTATAATATACTTATATATAATATTATATATATATATATATATATTAGTGATGGGACGATTATCGTCATCGTCATCGGCAAAAAACGGCATATATTTTTTAGAATCGTCATCGTTCATCGGCAAATTTCGCGATTATTTTTGCCGAGTAATGAACAATATTATTAAGAATTTTGAATAATATTAAAATCAATAATAATAATAATAATAATAATAATAAGAAGAATAATAATAATAATTTATATATATAATATATATATATATATATATATAATATATTATATATATATATATAATACTATTATATATATATATATATATATATATATATATATATATAATAAGGATATTATATATAATTATATCATATTATATATATATATATATATATATATATATATATATATATATATATATAATATATATATATATATGATATATATATATATATATATATATATATATATATATATATATATATATATATATATATATATATATATATATATTTTTTTTTATTTTTTTATGTATTGTATATATATCTGTATATATTATAATATATATATTATAATATATATATATATAAATACCCATTTTGCTTATGGTATGACATTCCAGGCCTAATGCGTTCGCCTTTCTGTTATCGTTCATATCCCACACTCATCCTCCAACAACATATCATATACACATACCTTATATCCACACCCCCTCTTCTAGACAACATCTACAGACATCCCTATCCCTTATATCCATACGTGTAGGGAGAAAAAATTGCCCACATCGTATGTCCTGCGTGTCGTAGAAGGCGACTAAGGGACGGTGGTAGATAGGTTGGCTGCCTACTACCACTTATCTTTTGCCAGGAATGCTAATGCATGCCTCGGAGAAGGTCGTGATGGCAGTAAGCGCCCTTCTATTCTTCGGCGAAAATGTATGAATCGTATTTGTATATGAAATGTCAGAGGAATAAAATGTATGACGGAGATAGGAGAAAAGAGTTTGATGATGTTATTTAGAAAGGGCACAAATTTGATTGCTCGCTGTGACTGTGAAACCAAAATGAAAGGAAACAGTGAAAAATGAGTGGTGTGAGTGTGAAATGTGTTTGTGTTTGCAATTCTGATATGAGAGGGGGATAGAAGATTTGCAATTCTGATGAGTGTATTGTGGTAAGTACAGAGCTATGGTAATTTTGTGTGTGTGATACTAGAAGTCTAAAGGTTAATTTAAGTTTGAAAAGGTCAAAATTGTGTGGTTGCGACATTATGATCCATCTGAGGGTAATGTTGAAAGAGTACATTTTCTGGGATAATCTGAATGATGTTTGGATGGGGTTAGAGATTCAGTTCATTTGCGACATATCTGCCCATTAAAGTATTTCTTTTTTTACAGTTGTCACCAAAACTCACGGGCAGAGTGTAGTACTCTCAAAAGTTCCACCCTCTAGCGCAAATGACGCATATGAGCACAGACGCAGCTTTAAAGTGAGAGATTAAATTCAGGAGGAAATACAGAGATGGAGAGAATTCCACAAACCAGAGGTGGTGGGAAAGAAGAACAACCACAGCAAAACTAGCGTGGTTACCAGTCAACACAATACTCGTGCCAGATACAGCACCTATTGGGCTACGAAGGCGTCGTAAAGTTGGGTGTACGCGAGTGATAAGTTCCCTCCGAGCACTGCCCGCTGCTACCTATAGGAGAAGATAAAAAGCACCAAACATCGGCCTCGCAAAGTTATAGAGGGTCAAGTGAACTGGAAAGTACAGAACAGTTATAAGCCTTTTTGCCGTTGACTCGACCCTGTCCAAAAGCGGGTGAAACAGAGCCCCCCCCCCCAGATATGAGAGCAGTACCTCATACAATGGGCGGATGAGACCTTTATATAGCGGAGCAACAACTGAGAAAAGAGGAAAGTCTCACAGTCTAAAAAACAGAACTCCAGTTCTTTGAGGCCGCCGCTAGCAACCGTTTGATGTGAGGTTCCAGGACATTTTTTGTCATGTTAACTTGTTAGGCAAAGGATGTTGATATGTCAACAAAGGAGAGACGGCAGAACCGTCGATAAGCAGACAGGAAAGTAGAAAGGTATTTGAGAAGGAGGATTGGAAAAAGTTGGTTTTAAAGAATTGGAATCACCAAAGTTATTTCTATCATCAGCGAGAATAAATGAAAGAATAGACGAGAGTGCAATTCCAGAAGTAAAAGCGCGGAGTAGAATTGATATGAGTTAAAGAAAGAAGGGTCGAGTCACGGAATACGAGTGGATAGAGGTAGAGGTGCAGGTAGAAGATCATTAATGAAAAGTAGAATAAAGTAGAGAAAGACAGAACCCTGAGGAACACCACTATTGACAGGAAAAGAAGAAGAAGTCGCCGCCCCATCAACAACAGCTGATATTGAGCGATTGAAAGAAAGCTAGATATAGAAAGCAAAAGAGAAAGAAACGAAACCCTAAGGTGAGTTTGGATTGGAGAGCAGTGACGCGTGCCAACTCGGTCAAACTATGCTTTTGGATATGTTCAAGCGCCACCACCCAAGCTCCCCGCTAGTTCTAGAAGCGAAAAACCATAAATCGGTATGATAGGAATGTATATCGCAGGTATACTTCGTGCAACGAGAGCCGTACTTTCGATCGGAGTGAGTTTCCAGATGATTCTAAGAAGTTGAGTTGAGAAGGGCTTTCAAAGATCTTAGATAGGATACAAGCGAGAGCTATAGGGACGACAGTTAGAAGAATCAGAGCGGCTTCCTTTTTTCGAATAGGTTGGACATGTGAGGAGCTTCCAACACTGAGGAGGGAAAGTGCTAGTATTGAGACATAGACAAAATAGTTGAGCGAGGGGCCGAAAAGATTAGCCCTTTTTCAGTTAGAGAATTAGCAAACAACAATGATCAGATCGAATAAGAGAGGAAAGGCAAGATTTTCAGAAGTTGCTAGAGATGAAAGATTTGTCAGTAGGAGAACCAAGGAGTTAGCGCACTTTCGTTTGATGAAAGCCAGCTTGATCGTCGAGAGTATCCCTGCAACGATTTCTAGCTGAATGAAAAATTAACGAGCAGTGATAGGAGGAACGAGAAATTTCCACACCGATAGGCAGTGTCTCTGTCTGAATGGCGACAGAGAATAAGCACGATCGAACCAGGATTATGAGGAGAGAAAGATTTTAGTTTAGAAGGAATGAGATGAGGAAAGAAATTTAGCTGAAGAGGAATGAACCTTGCTCATCCCATCAACGATTACAGCTCCCTCCTTATCTTTAAATCTTTATACATCCATCATTATTCCTTATTGAGGGTAGCCAATTTGCTATCATATGCAAAGTTGGAAACCTTTACATTTAAGTCCCTGGTCTAATCATTTATATATATGAGGAGAAACAGCACTTGACCTATAAGAAATCGTTACGGACCACAAACATGTCTCTCCCATTTCCATTAAATAAATACTTTTCAATTTTATTGATTAAACTATTATTATTAATTATTATTATTATTATTATTATTAGTATTATTATTATTATTATTATTATTAGTATGTATTATTATTTTATTAATATATTTATTCAATTATTAATTATTATTATTATTATTATTATTATTATTATTATTATTATATATTAGTATTATGTTATTATTATATTTATTATTATATTTATATTATTATTATATCATATCATTATTATATTATATTTTATTATTATATTATTAGTATTATTATTATTATCTATTAGTATTATTATTATTATTATTGAGACTTAAGAATCAAAATTTTTGATCGCTAAAATAATTTTCGGTAGGTTGAACCCCCTGACCCTCTGTCTACAAGCTATACTAATATATATTATATATAATATATAATATATATATTATATATATATATTATATATATATATATATATATATTATATATATTCTATATATATATATATATATATATATAATATATATAATATAATATTATATATATATATTATTATATACTATAGTATAGAGAGAGAGAGGATGAGAGAGAAGAGAGAGTGAGAAGAGAGACGAGAGAGAGAGAAGAGAAAAAATTTTTAAAATAGTTTTTCAATTAATCGTTTTCATCGTCATCGTCATCGGCAAAAATTTGATAATCGTCCCATCACTCGTCATCGCAAAAATTCATAATCGTCCCCATCACTAATATATATATTATATATATATATATAATATATATATATATATATATATATATAATATATATATATATATATTATATATATAATTATATAATATATATATATATATACCGTTATAATATATATATATATAGTATATATTATATAATAATAAATATATATATATATAATATATATATATATATATATATATATATATATATATATATATATATATATATATATATATATATTTTTAAATATTATATACATTATATTATATTATATATATTATATAGTGTCAAACTCGTTCACCAAATATGCATTCCATTTCTTTCTACATCAGGGGATTCAAAAAAATAAAAAATAAAAAAAATAAAATAAAATAAAATAAAAAAAATACAAACTTCAAGTTGGTCAGGTGAGAACTTCGTTGTGGTTCTCCCAAAATGATATGCCTCTCCTTATCTCCTGCGGGAGGTGAGATCTTCGAGATTGATGGCCAAGCATCTGGTGCTCAGAAATAAGTCTATTTATTTTTCTCCATCATTTTGAATTTGGGGTGCTAAACCCGGCGCACGCGCCCCAACTCCTTTTATCAGCTGGTTAAATAGAAGCAAATCCAGGTCTCAGGGTATAACCCTACTCCAAGTGTAATAGAAATTGTTGTAGAGGACAAACCTCAATATTAAGCAACTCTAGCCAATATTGGCATGATTTTAAAAGGTATCAACCTCCAACCCTTATTCTCCAACATGGTCATGCCACTTATGCAGAAACTCACACACACAAACCCAAATCCTTCACCCCATAATTCAAATAAATATTAATGTATAAAAAAATAAACAACGAAATTTACCACACCTTAATTAAATACAATAAACATGTTGCACTTATACAGGAATCCGATTTCACACAAAATACTCACCTCTCTGAATTTACTAACAACACAATCCTAAGACAAGACAAAAATTCATCTAAACACAGCATTATTACACTCAAACACAAAAAATATCCAATTCTGAAACTCCAAAAATCACACAAAACTCTTCGTGAATAATGACCAAACATCCATTTACCAATTAATAGAAAAGCAGGATAGTAAAAAAAACACAACCTAATCAACTATCATATCCCCCCCTCCCTATCCATATCTTAATACTGTCCATGGGATTATATCTCAAATTTATCTTCTTCAACACAATATAATAACTTTATATTAGCCAGGGACTTCAATGCACATCCACCACATAGCTTAATACACACACACTCGCATCAAGAGGCGACTCACTTATAAACAATTTACATTCACCCAGCATCCTCAACAGAAACCAACCTACTCGAAATCTCAACAACATAACTAGAACTCCACACCCCCAATATCACCTTATGTTCCCACTCACACTCAAGTTACCATGACATGGCAAACTTTTTATGCTCACTCCTCAAATCACATCCCAATACTAATCATAATTCAACGTAAACACCCAATTCACACATCTTTAAGGAAAAAAAACATATAACCAGCTACAAGAAAGCAAATTGGCATCTTACAATGACAGCATAGAAATGGATTTAAATCTTTTCAAATAACTGACTTTTCCTCACTTAATAAAACAAAACAACACTTTAATAAAATAATTCTAAAAAACATACAAAAAATTCATTCCACATGGCTACCGCAAATAATTCCACCTCAACTTCTCACTTGAAAAAGGCATCCTAATAAAACAAATAAACACCCACAGACAAAATAGACAACCAAACCAGACCATCTAAATCAAACCGACCTTAACAACAGAATAAATACCTTAAATGACTCAAATCAGAAAAAGAATTGGCAACAATACACCCAAACACAATTATAAGACCAAAACCAAAAAAATATTCTGCACAACAAAAAAGAAACATGCATCACATACTGAACCACCCCCAACCCATGAAGCTATATGTAAGCAAAACAATAAAATGCCCAGCCCAAAAAACCAATGCTAATATTATTATGTCACACTATTCAAAAATCAGCCATTAACCTATAATCCCCCACCAATAGACAAACAATTAAACGACTCAAAAGATTAAAAACAAATCAAGAAGACCCCCATTCACACCCCTTGAGGTACTCAACACTATCAAAAACCTTAAAAAAAACTCGTAAGCAGTGGGACCAGACTAAACATCTAATATTTGTCTCAAACACTTAGGTATCAAAATCCTAACTCAAATATTTAATGTTGCTTGACAAACTTAACATTCTCCTACCACCCTGGAAACACACTCGTATAATTCCTATATTAAAGCCAAACAAACCACCTAACAACCCTGCTTCATATAAACCTATCTCATTACTCTCTACAATATCCAAGGTAAAAAAGTTAATCCTGAACAGAATATCTCCCTCCATTTTATCAAAGTCATGACATAGATTTTGACAAAAATACTCCACTACCATCCTCCTGACTGACTTAACATAGCACATCCATAAATGTTTTAACCAAAAACCTGCTCCCCTTTCATGCACCCTCCTGGTGTTAAAATAGACATTAACAAAGCTTAACACAGTCCCCCCACATATTTTAATAGACAAAGTACTAAATACAAATAAAACCACCAAAGACAAAAAAAATAAAGGCACATTTCCTTTCCAGTCATACAGTTAAAGTCATTCAAGAATACCATTCCTCTCGTATATACAGATTTATATAATGAATTTAGGCCTCTATACAATATATTTAAAATAGCATTTAAATGAAAAATTTTAATTATGAAAACCTACCTTGTTGGAATTCTATATATGAATGAAAATTAATTTCGATTCCAAATTCCTTTTTTTTTTCTTTAGCTAATACTGTACCACCACTGCCAGGAAAAGTCAAATTCATGGATGGGCATAAAATAAAAAAAGAGACAACCTTATACCTAACACATTATCTCTGAAGTGAAGGTGATTAAATTCCTCAGGGAATATCAGAAAATGGATAAGAATTCAGCAAAAGATGTGGTTAGAAAGGTAAAGAAAGAGGTACCACAATGAGCAAGCCTGGAGTTTGCAATATCAACACATATCTCGTATGAACATGCTACAAGAGGGTTTCATATGAGATGGAATACGAGTAGTCAGTGCACACAGGCAATTGCCATTTTTTTTATAATACCCTATAGAAAAGTGATAGCCTTATAAAGTGACATTTCAAAGTTAGAAACTCAGGGGAGTTTGTAAGTTAATAAAAGTTTATAAGTCTTTTAGCTTTGGGGTCAACCTTATTCAAGACACATGGAGCTGGAACTCCATCCCCTCTATAGTGTACCGGTAAGAACAGTACTCCAATTATTAAGAAAGTTAGTCAAGGTAACAGTAAGTAGGTAAATCTAGCAACCACAGTGATATAGTGACTTCAAGACAATTTTTCATTTATGTTGTGAACAAGAATATTTATTTTGTTCACAGGCAAGTTTATAGAACTGTCAAAAGGGAGGAAATTTTCAAGGTATTTTTGAGTTGGGGATTTACAGAGATTGAGATTTAAAAGAGCAAAAACTGAGCTGACCTCATTGGAAAATACTATTCAGATTCTCAACAATAGGATTGGAAAACTGAAATAGAGAAGGAACCCTAGATGCTAAAGAGGAATAGGATTAAAAATAAGTAGAACAATAGAGTGTCATGTCATCCCCATAAAAATGGATAGAGTTAGAAGTGCAGCTGAAATTACTGATGAAAAATATGAATAGAGTTAAGAAATAACTTCTGAGATGGAATTTAAATAGGTAGGTGAGTAATAGAATAAGCAAAGTGAAGGAGGAAACTCAAAGTAAAGGAAAAAAGCTTAGTGAGTAATGACACATGCCATACCCTGTCAAAAGCCTAGGATATGTCAAGAGTTGTCATGCTAATAGGTCTCAGAATGCCATGAACCTGATCATGTATAATTTCAAATAAAGACATGGGGATTCCCTGAGGAGGATTGCCAAAGCCATCTAGGGTTGAATTTATTGAAAAGGGAAGGCTGAGGGTCCAATACAATTAAAATCAGAATGACATAAGGAAAACTAGTGACTTACAATAGCTATTAGAAATTTTTTACAGCAGAAAAACCAAGGAGGAAAACACACCTTTGTTTGGTGAAAAGACGCCTAATCTGTCTAATAATAAACAACTCTAATCTGAAGTATATATAGCTAGAGAAGAAAAAGAAGCAAGAGTTATTCCATTCAACATCTATAACCTGAATGGCACAAAAAAATACATTCAAACAAAGGTCAAAGAGAAATGAACTTGGTCCTCCACCTTTTTTGCAGACCTAAGTATTTATTCTGAGATTCAAAAAAGTCATTGTTTACTTATTTTGTAACCAAATATAATGTGTCTTTGATGAATGATCTTTCAATTATTGTTTCGAAACGGTTCATGCTACTGGTGTAAAGTCACATTAGTGATGGGACGATTAATCATCATCTGCAAAATCGGCATATTTTCTCTCAATCATCATCATCAATTTTTTGCCGATTATTTTGCCGATAAGTGGAAATATTGCACCAGAAACAGGAGAAAGATTATGTTTCTGCATTATTATTTAAAGTACTAGAATTCTGTATGTCTGTCCATGTTCTCACATATTAAAATTTTTTAAAATCAATGTTTTGAAGATACTTACTATATATTAAAATTACATAAAATATTTAAGTTGAAATTATAGGGCATGAATGATTTAATATTAAATAAATCATTACACTGGTCAACAACACTTTTCTAGCATAATGTTTTCCAACGGTTTTAAGGTAATTCTGGGGTGCTTATTCCAAATCTGTCATTGGTTTCTGTTTATCACCAGGTTTTTGAGATATCACATATTTCTGTTTCAAATAAACAGCAAATTTATTATCATTTATTGAAGAGCTGAACAGATTTACAGACAAGAATAAGGTAAGACACGATATACAATAATAATGAAAAATACATTTAATGATCCATAGCACAAATTTGTGATTCTGAATGCATGTAAATGTGAGTGAATCCTTATTAACATTTTAGAATTGACATGTGAAATTAAGGAAAATATGTACAAAAATGAATTTGACAATAGTGATGTTACATTTGCATAGACGATCTCCGATGTACATACAGCTTGTGAAATGTCTCTCATCAAGGACCAGCAGTAATCTGTCAGTGTCCCATCGGTCTTGGTAGCGTTCTTCCATAACTTTAATGTAAGTCCTTGATGAAGCATTCACCCTGCTCTTCACTCACATGACCCAAGTGCTCCTGGAAAGTCCGTCCAAGTTGACAGTAAAAGGAACTTTGATGGCTCATTCTACATCCAAATGCTTGGAAACTCAAAAGAAGCTCCTCCACCAAACTCTCGGGTGATTGTCCCTTTCCTGTTCAAGAAAATTCCGTAGGCCCCACATCAAGAATGATTCCAAGGTCTAGCCTCTTGCACAGTCATGTTGTAACAAGTGGGACCCTGTAGTTTCTTATTTGGCCATCAAATGTATCCGCCTTTTTCTTCTCAGCACTGATGTTCTGAAGCTCATTGATAGCAGTCTCAAGTGTAATGAGAGCTTGACGAATTGCTTCTTTAACCCAAGTTTTATGTGCAGTGGTGGAAATACAGACTTGTATTCTATCAACCAGAGGCTCATTCTTGATGTTTTTTGTCACCAGGTTCAAACTGATTCTTGGTGGCCAGGTCTTTGTCACCCAGTTTATAATGTAGCCCTACTGTCCCGGTAGCCACAGGAACCAGGGTATTGATGTTAGCCTCCTTGCTACCCGCAGAAAATAAAGCATTTTCAAATCCACACAAATTAACCATCCATGAAATGGTATTGCAATCTATCCAGAATTTCTTGATGTGGCTATACTCTGTCTTCCATTTGTACCAGAGTTCCTTATTGCCGGATTGAACCATAGTATATTTCTTTGTGCAGTAACACATCTCAAACTTCTTTTACTACTGTAAATAAAAAGTCTCCATTCACTTGAATCATATATGGGCAATCCCAAATAGAGAAAAATCCCTTCAACATCATTACAATAAACAAGTTGACCATCTAAATGAAAGTACTTTCACAGGGCTACTTCTCTGTTATGATCAAAGGAGACACTAGTGCCAGGTCTGAATATTCCTTTCTCTTTCAGCCTGGAAGCGAACAATTCAGCAGACTGCTTTGGCAAATACAAATCTCTTACCAGATCATTCAATTCAGGCTGACTAAACATAGCAATTGTATCAGAATCTGCAACAGATGGCGTATATTCGGTCAGAGCATCATCTGTAGAAGAAGGTAAGCTTATATTTTCAACATTAATCTCTGGTGGCTCAGTAAATACAGGCACAGATATTTCCTCTCAGTGTTTAACTGGTCATTTGGAAGATGGGATATTTGAGTATTGTAAGTGGTGTTTGTTTGTCTTATTGAAACCTTTTACATTGACAAAGCAGAAGTAGCAGTCATCCAAATGGTTTGTTGGTTCTCTCTAAACCATTGGCACCCCACGTTTCAGCTTAGCATTCTTTCCTTTAGACCATGTTTGCAAAGTTTGGACACACATTATGCAGACTTTGTGAGGAGCCCAACATTTGTTTTAGTCTCCCAGTCCTACTTTAAAGTAGACAAGATACACCCTCTTGACAAAGCGTATTAAAGTGCGCCTTTGATCCTGCAAAAGAGAAGCTCCCACAGATGTAGCAGAAGATATGTGTCATTACAGGCATCTCCTTATTTCGGATGTTGTAGCCATTGTTAGATCACAACCTGCAAATGAAATATTACATAAATTGTGATAAATACATAAAATGATTATAATATGTAATAATGTAATAAATTGTGAAATGTACACAAAATGATATTAATAAACAGTTAAACATACTATTTTCCAAACACAGCACCATCTATTATCACTAAAGCAGTCACTGCCTCACAACAACTTGCAATCATCAATGACAGTGTTAATTTTGGGTAAAAACCAAGAAAATAGGGTTTGCCGATTGCATAGAAATGGGATGTGATGGAGCAAATCCGAGATCAGATTTGAAATCACACCATCGAATTAGTATAAAACAGCTGAAAAAGTCCATGCCAGAAATTTTTTTTTTAGACCAGCGTTATTATTATTAACAAAGAGAAATTATTATTATTATTATTATTATTATTATTATTATTATTATTATATAGAAATTAGAAAAAAAAAAAATATTAATGAATAATCAGGAAAACTTTCTATGTATTAAATGCGGTTTTTAATGTATTTACACATTTAAATAAGAATGAAGTGAACACAATTTAATTTTCCTTAGCATAATTTGTTAAATTATTAAAATAATTTAATTTTTAAATATACTTTTTTAATTAATCATTCATCGTCAAAAAATTCTTAATCGTCCCATCACTAAGTATAAGTGATGTGTAGTTTTGTTCTAAACTTGTAAAATGGCATCAACTTCTTATGTCCCTCTTGTTGGCTACATTTCCAATCAAATCATCAAGCCAAACTACCTTCGAATAGGCAAGCTTTAAGAGTTTTTCTATACAATGTAAGAATTGTAAATATTACAACGAAGGAAAGTGCAGCATTCGTGATTGAAGAAGTTTCCATTTTTTCGCAAACAGCACGAATTCCTACTAGAAGAGTTGACCACTGTGTTGATAAGTTACTCAAACTCTATGATGAATGCAAACGTTTAACGAAAATTTTGACTAGAACTGCAGGCAAGGAAAATGAAAGGAAATTTTTTTGATATTATGGACGACCTCTTTGACATAGCACATTCAGATGCTCTAGGACAGATGAGATATGAAGAGGATAAGAAATTCTTAATGCTTCAGCGCCAAAAAGGACGACAGGGTTACATGATTGGTGTAGATCAAAAACTAAAACACAAGGAAGATGGGGAACTGAAGCCTACTGCAATGGAAGCTGCCAGGAAAAAAGGGATATATGAAGAAATGGAACAGCATTTTGTTACTCACATATTTGATGCATCAAATACTAATGATTCAACATCAAGCAGCCAAATCAGTGATGGGGGTGGTGACGACAGTGAAAATTTCTCTGTCATCGTTCAGCAAGTATCATCAACAGCAACAGTTCCAGCAACTCGTCGTACATTGCAATTTTTCACTCCACGTTTCGCTTAAGTTTTTTGATAAGTGCAAAATCACTGATAGAAATGAGGTTTACATATTAATGGCTGCTGCAGAAACTTTCGGGCGTGATACTGAAAACCTGGTAATAGATCTCACTTCTTTTTAACTCATAAAAAAAAATTAGAGAAGCGGAACACACAGAAATTAAGCACAAATTTAACCTAAACGACTGCCAAGAATTAATGTTGCACTGGGGTGGAAAGCTGCTCCCAGCACTCACAGATGTTTAAAGGGTTGATAGACTGACATAAATAGTAATTTTTCAAGGCAATGAGCAATTGTTGGGATTCCCTGATATCCCAACATCTTCAGGAGAAGAACAAGTCAGGACTGTTTACCAAGCAGTAGAGATGTGGGGTATAACCGACAAAATTCAGGCACTTTGCTGTGATACGACAGAAAACAACACTTGTCGAGTAAATGGTGCCTGTCCAGATCTAGAAAAATTGTTCAATTATTGCCTTCATCACATTTTTAAATTAGATTTGAGGAGCTGTTTCAACTTACTGATGGGTGCAACTTCTGGTCCAGACCATGGAGCTTTTCAAATGATTTAGAGAAACTTGGATTAAGTTCAACAAGAACGCTTACATAACTGGTAGCAATGAAGTGCCTGATAATAATATCCGCTCTACATTCTTAGATTTTTTGAACACCATCTTTCTACGCAGAAACAACAGCGAGATGATTACCGAAAATTTTTTGTTGGAGTTAACGACGATCTTTCTTGGGCGCATTCCGAAGAATGAGATATCGTTTCGTATACCAGGAGCCGTAAGTCATGCCATGTGATTGACAAAGGCAATTTATGCATTCAAGATATACCTGTTTCAAGATCAAGTTCAGTTATCTCATAGAGAGATTAACTGTTTAAGAAAAATATGTATTGTTCTTGCTCGAGAGTGCATTCGAGCCTGGTTTCTGTCATCAGAAGCAGGGCTGCGGAGTCGTAAAATAAACTTTTCGACTCCGACTCCGACTCCTTAAATTCAAATTTGGATTTTCGACTCCGACTCCGACTCCGACTCCGCTCCACTTAAATAAAAAATTTCGACTCCGACTCCGACTCCAGGTATATATATATATATATATATATATATATATTATATATTATATATAGTATATATTATATAATATATTATAATATATATATAATTATTAATATTATATATATATAATATATATATATATTATATATATATATATATATATATATATTATAAGTTATATATATAGTATATATTTAGGGATGTACCGATAGTATCGGTATGGGTATCGTTATCGGTAGTATCGGCCATTTTTGATGGTATGGTATCGGTATCGATTATCGGGGGATATCAGTTAAAATTGCCGATTACTTAGCCGATACTTCTTACTTTTGGTGAAAAATATGAGTGATTTTTAGCGTCAATGATAATTTAGGTTCGAGATATGGATAGCTAGTACCAAGTTATGTTTTTTTTTTCCTCGATTTTCTTTTTAACTTAGATTTTTAGCGTTTCTCCAACTTGGTCTTTAGCTTAAAATTTACCTATTTGGACAGCCATTATTAATATTTATACAGACTATCTATTTTTTAGTTGATAAAATAGTATTTTTTTTTTTAACGCAATTTCGTGAGAGCGTGGTGTAGGTGCGTGAGTGTTTTTAAACTTTTTGGATTATTTCATATTTTAGATATTTTCTGTAAATAGGGTTTTCTAGTTTTAAAATTTATGGTTTTCTCGTAGGAATAAATTTTCCTCATTTCTCCTTTGGTTTTTGTCTATTTGTTTTCTGTCTTTTTTTTTTTTTTTTTTTTTTTTTTTTTTTTTTTTTTTTTTTTTTTTTTGTGAAACATTAATTGCTTGCACTCTAACTCTTCATTCATTTTATATTTTCTTTTTTTTTCTAAAACCTAATTTTATGCTCTTGTGTCTGAGACCTAGATGGCTAAGAATTCATCCTTCAACTCGTTTATATATCCAACTTATAACTTATTTTATAATTTCCGTTGAAGGGTGGAGTATATGCCTATGTAAATATTTAAACATTCCTATAACACGTCTCGAGAATCTCGAATCTCCTAACTTCGTTTGTTCTGTGGCTTAAATCTTTCTTCCCTTCTACTACAATATTCTTATCTTCTTTGCTACTGTTCTCCTAACAGAAGATTTCATGCCTTTTTGATTACTTACTACCTCTCACGGGACTGTTATATCTTCTCATCCAAAATACTGAGTTCCTCTATTTAGGGGATTTCAATGTACACAAAACTGAATTTGGGTCCTCTCGTACTGATTTATGGTGGGGAGGAAGCCGATCATTTCAGTATTCTCAACGACTCTGGGAGCAACTGAATTAAATACCTACACACATCCGGATCGTCCCAACCGATTCCTGAACACACCTGACCTATGTTTCACCAGCTTAGTCCTTTCTCTATAAATACACCACCTTCACTCCTATCGGTAAATCTGACCACAACCTTATATCACTTTAATTTAAATACTTTCTCTCACATCTCCATCCTGCCCTATGCGGTTTTTTCTGGCACTTTGATCGGCCGATTGGGGGGGCATTGCGTTGCTTCCACGCTAACTATAAATTGAAGTGACTGTTTTGACTCTTAAGACGCTTCAGATTTTGCCGATAAAGTGGGAACTGTAATTGTTAAAGGATGAGCAGGTCTCATTCCTTGCTTGACTAAATCTTTTTCTCCTCAAAATCCATGGTTTGATTCGCGCTTGTTCTCCTGGCCATTCAGGCTAGCAGACAATGCTTATCGGGTCTGGAAAAAATTCTGTTCTCCTATCACTTCTTGCCAATTTTCATTTCAGCTAGAAAATCGTTGCAGGGATTACGCTTCGACGAGCAAAACGGACCTTTCATTAAACGAAATGCGCGACTGACCTCCTTGGTTCTCCTACTGACAAATCTCTCTGGCTTTTGCCAAAAAACATCTCTTAACAACTTCGTAAATCATCCTCTCCTCCTCTTTATTCGCTCTGATGATTCTGTTGTTAATACTCCAACTGAAAAGGCCAATCATCTCTTTGGCCTCCTATTTTCCTCTAATTCAACCCTGGACGATTCTGGTATTCCTCTTCCTCCTCCTTCTCCTCTCAGGTGTCATATGCCTTTACCTGTCATTTCATTTGATCGGGTGCATGAGCTTCTGAAATCTATGAACGTTAGGAGGTGGGTGGCCCGGATGGCATTCCTCTCCGAGTTTTGAGGAAGTGTTGCTTCCGTGCTGACCCCACCCCTCGTTCAACTATATTCTCTATGCTCTCAATCAATACTAGCACTTTTCCCTCAGTGTTGGAAGCGCGCATATTGTCCAACCATTCCGAAAAAAATGATGCTGCTCTGATCCTCTAACTATCGCCCTATAGCTCTTCACTTGTATTCTTTCTAAGATCTATGATAACCCTTCTCAACTCTCACTTCTTAGATCATCTGGAATCTCTTTCCCTTCTTTCTGATTACCAGTACGGCTTTCGGTGCTCGAGATCTACTTGCGATATACTTTCCTATTTAACAGATTTATGGTTTTCCGCCCTTAGGAACTACGGGAAGACTTGTGTGGTGGCACTTGACATATCGAAAGCATTTGACCGGGTATGGCACGCGTCACTGCTCTCCCAGCTCCCCTCCTTTGGGTTTCCTTCTTCTCTTTGCTTACTTATGTCTAGCTTTCTTTCAAATCGCTCAATGTCGGGTGTTGTTGATGGGGCGACTTCTTCTTTTTCTGTCAATAGTGGTGTTCCTCAGGGTTCTGTTTTAGTCTCCTACTTTATTACTGCCTTTCATCAATGATCTTCTAACCTTGCACATCTAATTATCTATCCACTCATATGTCTATTACTTGACCCTTCATTCTTCAACTCATATCAATTCTGCTCCCTCTTTTACTTCTAGAGTTGCCTCTCGTCTTAATCTTTCCGATTCTATCTCGCTGATCTGGATAGAATTTCAGGGTTGGGTCGTCTCAAGCTTGTGAAATTTTCTTTAAAAACCCAACTTCTACAAATCTTTCTCTCTAAGACACTTAACTTTTCTATCTCTTTCGACGGTTCTCTCGTCTCTCCTGTTGACAATATAAACATCCTTGGCCTTAACATAAACAAAAAAATGTTTTGAAAACCTCAAATCGCAGTGGTTGCTAGGGCGGCCTCAAGGAACTGGAGAGTTCCTTATGTTTAGAGTGCGAGACATTTTTCCTCTTCTCCAGTTACTCCACCTATACAAGGGTCTCATCCGCCCTTGTATGGAGTACTGCTCTCATATATCTGGTTTCATCCGGCTTTTGGATAGGGTCGAGTCAAAGGCCAAAAGACGTTTAAACTGTCCTGTACTTTGCTAGTTTCACTTTGACCCTTTATAATTGCGGCGCGATGTTGGTGCTTTATCCCTTTTATATAGGTACTGTAGAGGCAAGTGATAAAACGGTTTTTTTCCCAACCCTAACCACCACCTTTACGACGCCTCGTAGCACAGTGGTGCTGTGTCGACATGAGTTTTGGTGTGTTGATGTTAGTAACTCCAGACTGTTTCGCTGCGGTGCTTCTTTCTTTTCCTGCCACCTGTGTTCTGGGGAATCTCTTTCATGCATTCTATGTTTCCTACTCATTTAATTTTCCTCACTTAAAGCCTTCGCTTTGCTTATCTGGGTAATTTGGTTGATTGGATTTTTAGACGTTCAACACCCACTCTTGAATAGGGGTTCTGCCCGTGAGCGGCGGTGACAACTGTAAAAAAAAAATAAATAAATAAAAGGTTCTAATAAGGAATTCCTTAAGCTAGGCTGAAACCCCACATGAATGGCACTTCCCTGTGAACCACTTGTAGAATGCAGTCAGTAGCTTCACCGAGCGAGCTGCTCGTTGACACCTGCCAAAAAAAAAAAAAAAAGAGACAGAAGTGGGAAGCCGCCTTATCTGCAAACCCTGGCCAACACCACTGATAGTGACGATGGTGAGCGTTTCAAAGCAATATAAAAACACTACGGAAATTGAGGATTTGGATGTTTAGACTTTGATAAGTCAGGGCCGAATTGCATTGACAATCTTCATTCACCTTCAAAGGAATACACACCAGGGAACCTCATCGTTAAAACTGAAGAGACAGTCATTCAAGGAGCAAAGATAATTCAAATTTTGCAATCTGTGAAAGAGGAGATGAGGCTCTACGAAAACATGAGATTCTGCCTACAGAAAAGAATCCTTTCATGCGGTGGCATGAAAATGGGCCAAAGTTTTCATTATTATCAGTGCTTGCAGGCAAATAATTATCAGCACCTCCTTCATCAGTCGAGAGGAGCGTTATTTATAGTGCCTAGGTTTAGGTAGGAATTGTAAACACCCCAAGAAAGGAACAGTCTTCGCCACATACTAGTGAAAGCTTAATGTTTTTGCATCAAATTTGTGAATTTTTGAATTTGAGTATTGAATGATATCTATCTTAAAGGAGGTATTTTATTATGTTATGTTTGAGTAATAGCGTTTTTTTTTATTTTAACTTTTCGGCTGATTAATTGAGGTCTCTTCTTTCATTATTTTTTATTTCTTTATATTGTAGCTAGTTAAAGAATCTTCTTGTAAATGTAATCATGTTTAAAACATAAAAGCTAGTAGCTAAACTTTGTTAATACTTACTGGAAAATGGAATGGAATATTTTTTGAATAAACACAAACATAAAAAAGTTATTAATATTATATTTGCATTTATTATTCCTTAAAGGTACTATTTTAATTTATAAAATAAATATACTTGGGCACAAACCAAATATGGGAAATATAAGATGACTAAGGCATTGTTTGGTACAGGGAATGCAAGTCTTGGGAGTTGCCTAGCAGTGCACAAATGTTCTATCTTATTTTACTGTTGTATTTATTATTATTAATTAAAGTATCGGTATCGGTATCGGTATCGGCACCTAAAAAAATAGAGTATCGGTATCGGTATCAGTATCGGCCTCTTTTCTGGTATCGGTACATCCCTAATATATATATTATATATTATATATATATATATATATAAATATATATATACACTGTATATATACATTATATATATATATATATATATATAATATATATATTATATATATATATATATATATATATATATATATTATATTAATATATATATATATTATATATATATTATATAAATATTATAAATATATATATATAATGTATTATATATATATATATATATATATATATATATATATATAGTAGTAGGCGGCCATTCCGCACAACGACCTTGACCGACCCTTTTTGACCTTGACCGCCCTTTTGACTTGACCGACCTTGACCTTGACTGACCTTGACTTTTTTGGCCCCAATTTTACCTGCCCTTGACCTTGTTGGCCTTGACCTTTTTTCGACCAACCTTTGGCTTCCATGGGTTCAATTTTGGCCCACTGGTAATTTTTGACAACCCTAAATTTTTGGCACCCATAATTTTTCGGCAACCCTAATTATTTTGGCAACCCTTCGAAGAAGGGTGTAGCCCAAACGGTTCGTCCAGAACCGTGTACGTTACCCCACGCCATATTTTGTCGCCCACTGGGTCCAATTTTTGCCCCGGTAATTTTTGGCTTCATTTAGGAGATCTCTCTCTTTTTTT
>JABUQX010010433.1:15000-17500 GCA_015478945.1 Trachelipus rathkii
TGGGAAGTTGGAGAGCAGTGCGCGTGCCATTACCCGGTCAAATGCTTTTGGATATGTCGAGCGCCACCACGGCAAGTCTCCCCGTAGTTCCTAGAGCGGAAAACCATAAATCCGGTTAAATATGAAAGTATATCGCCAGTAGACATTGAACGCCGAAAAGCCGTACTGGTGATCGGAAAGAAGAGAATGAGATTCCAGGTGGCCTAAGAAGTGAGAGTTAAGAAGTGTTTCAAAGATCTTAGATTAGAAACAAGTTTGAGAGCTTATAGGGCGATAGTTAGAAGGATCAGAGCGGCTTCCTTTTTTCGGGAATAGGTTGGACATGTGCGTGCTATCCAACACTGAGGGGAAAGTGCTAGTATTCAGACATAGGGAGTATAGTTGAACGAGGGGCTGGGTCAGCACCGTAAACACATTCCCTCAAAACTCGGGGAGAAATGCCACCGGGCCACCCGCTTTCCTAACGTTCATAGATCTCAGGGAAACCGTGTACCCGATCAAATGTAATCACAGGTAAAGGCATAGGACACCTGAGAGGAGAAGGAGAAGGAGGAGGAATGCCAGAATCGTCACAAGGTTAAGTTTAGAGGAAAATAGGAGCCGCGAAAGAGATTGCCTTTTCAGTGGAGAGTTCAGCAAAGAACATAGACCTCCGCACCAAAATAAGAGGAGCGCAAAAGATATTCTACAAAATGTTAGAGTATGTTTTTTGGCAACGACGGCCAGAAAGATTGTTCAGTAGGAGATCCAGGGTTAGCGCACTTTCGGTTTTGATGAAAAGAAGCACCGCTTTTTTGCTCGTCGAGAGTATCCCTGCAACGATTTCTAGCTGAGTGAAAATTAGCGAGAGTGATAGGAGAACGAGAATTTTTCCACTCCGATACGCGCTGTCTCTAGCCTGAATGGCCAGAGAACAAGCACGATCGAACCATGGATTATGAGGAGAGAAGAAAAGATTTAGTCGAAGAAGGAATAAACCTGCTCATCCCGTCAACGATTAAAGCTCCCACCTAGTGGCAGAAGCCGAAGCGTCATCAGAGTCAAAGCAGTCATTACAATTATAGTTAGCGTAGAATCGACGCAAGGCCCCCCAATCAGCCCGATCAAGTGCCAGAAAAAACGCATAGGGCAGGATGGACGCTGTTAGAGAGAAAGTATTGAAATTAAGAGATATAAGGTTGTGTTCAGATTTACCAATAGGAGCGAAATCGGTGTTATTTATAGAAGAGAAGACTAGTGGTGAATACATAGGTCAAAGTCGTCGTGGTCAAGAATTGGTTGGATTAGAAGAGAGTTGTGGAATTAGAAACAGTTGTGTACAACTAATATGCAGATAAGTCATCATGGGAAAATAGTTGAAGAGTGGTGTCCCACAGGGTTAAGAGCTGGGGCTACTTATTGTTTCTTCATATATATATATATATATATATATATATATATATATATATATATATATATATATATATATATATATATATATATGATATATATAATATATATATATAATATATATACTATATTCCATTAGGTTCAGAGCTTGGGTTACTATTGTTCCTCACATATATAAGTGATTTAGACCATGGACTTAAATGTAAGATTTCTAATTTTGCATATGGTACCAAAGTGGGCACCTCAGTTAGGAAAAATGAAGGATGTATAAAGATTCAAAATGATCTTGATAAACTTCTTGTAAGGTACACCGTGCAAAAGCAGGATAAAGTGGCAAATGAATTTTATTAGTAAAAAGTGTAAGTTATTATTATTAGGTTTCTCAAATAAAAGTTTTAAATACGATATGAATGGGGATTGGCTTGAGTCTGTGGACCAAGAAAAAAGATTTAGGTGTGATTATAAGCAGTAATTTGAAGTAGCTAATCAGTGTTTGGAAGCAAGGAATAAAGCTAATAAGATGCTGGGCATTAATAAATCGCAATGTTGCTTTAACAAGAGCAAAAAAAGCTAATACAACGATTAAACTGACACAACCCATATTATATGCCTTCATGTATAGGCAATATGAGTATTCATGCACAAGTTATGGGCCCCTTATTTAAAGAAAACTCTCAGATCTGCTAGAGAGAGGTGCAAAGAAGACAAAGCACACACAGGATGATTTCTGGGGTTTATTGGTAAGAGCCTAATTGAGGAAGAGGCCTGAAGGAAAAGTTAGCGCCACCATGTTTTCAGATAGAAAGGCGATTGTTCCTCAGACGGGACATGAATACAAATTCTACAAAAATTTTCTACATCTATTGACTAAATACGGAGACCAATAAATTCTTTCATAGCTTAGAGCAACGACGGGAGACCGGGGATAACAAGAAATTAGAAGAAAGCATGCCATCTTGATGTAAGAAAACATTCATTCTGTAATAGTGTTGTAAATTTTTGGAATGGTTTGCCACAGGAGTGTGTTTATTAATATGTATATATAGTTATATAATAATATATACTATACCATATCTCAATACTATAATATATATAATATATATAATACAGT
>JABUQX010010433.1:25000-30809 GCA_015478945.1 Trachelipus rathkii
TTCTCTCTCAGAATCAATTTGGCTTCACCAAAAACCGCAACACAGAGGATGCTCTGATATTCCTTACTGAAAAACTATACAAAGCACTAAATGAAAAACAAACATGTGTACTTTTACTGTTAGATTTCTCGAAAGCTTTCGATGTAGTTCCGCACAACCTACTCTTAAACAAATTAGAGAGACTTGGTATCAGTAATGGTTCACTACAATGGTTTCAATCATACTTATCTGACCGAACACAATACGTCAGCTTAGGAGACACATCATCCCCACTTGCCTCAATTACCCACGGTGTCCCTCAGGGCTCCATACTTGGGCCACTATTCTTTAATATATATACAAATGACTTTCAAAATTGTCACAATTCAATACACTCTCAGTATGCTGATGACACTGCAATCTTAATATCAGACCGTAATATAAACACACTTAACGACAAAGTAAATAATGAACTAAAAAACATTATAACATGGGTAGAGGCAAACAGACTCTCCCTAAATCTACAAAAAACAAATTACCTAGTAATAACAAATCAAAAGAACCCTATTCAACTAAATGTAAGAGCAAAAGATATAATTATAAATCGGTTATCGTCTGCCAAGTTATTAGGTGTTATCCTTGACGACAAGCTTTCTTTCAAAGAACACATAAATAGTCTCATAAGCAAATTATCCTATGCTAACTATGCATTCCTTAAGATAAGGAATTTTGTTCCAAAACATATTTTAAAAAACCTTTACTATAGTCTTGTTTATCCGCATCTACTCTATTGTCTTTCGGTATGGGGTTGTGCAAGTGAATACCTGCTACAACCTCTAATCGTTATGCAAAAAAAAATAATTCGTGTAATATCAGGGCCTCGTAACTACCGTGAACACACAACCCCACTATTCAAAAATTTGTCTTTGCTAAAACTTCACGATATTTACACACTTACAGTAAGTAGTCATATCTTTAAATTCACAAAAGGAACTGCAAATGATCTTTTGTCAAACATAATTGTACAGAACCAAACGTTAAGAACAAACAATCTCCGTAGCACAAATTCCCTTACCTTAGACAAAGCGAAATTCACCTTAACGAAATCTCGGAGGGCTATCTCATATAAGGGCATAGAATTGTGGAATAATCTCCCAAAAAATGTCAGGATCACTCACCATTGGCTCGTTTCGTAGAAATATCAGACACTTCTATTATCTAAATATTACGAGGGCATTCCTTACCCAGTTAAGTCCTATACCTACCATCATTGGTAGCGATTCCCTAGCTAATTATTACTACTTAATTGCTCTCTCTTGTTTTTTCTCTAAATCATACATAAGTTAAGCTGTGCTTTGCGTTTGATGCTATTGAAAACCGATTATATACTATTTATTTTTATTTATTTAATTTATTTATTTATTATTTTATTTATTTATTATTATTTATTTATTATTTTTATTTATTAATTATTATTATAATTATATATTATTATTATTTATATTATTTATTTATTTATTTATTTATTATAATTATTTCGGATACTAGCTACTATCATTTTAATAACTTTTTCCTATAGTTAAAATTTTATAAAAATATTGCTATTATTATTATTATATTTATTATTATTATTATATATTATTTTATTTATATTATTATTATTTATTATTATTATTATTTATTATTATTTTTATTATTATTTTATTTTTATTAATTATTGTATGTATGATATATATGTTGAATTTTTTCTTCATACTCTAATTACTAATTATTAGCTATATTTATATTATTATTATTAATTATGTATTTAGTTTGTCTCATTATATATCATTTGTATTATTTACTAATTTTTTTTTGTTTATTATCATTGTAATGGCAAGATAATTTTTCATTAGAAATCTTATATATTATTTATATTTTTTTATTATATTTATAATTTATTATTTTATTAGTATTTATTATATAGTATTATATTAATTAATTATATATATTTAGTTAATCTATTATTATATATTATTATTATATTATTATTATTATTATTATTATTATTATTATTTATTAATTATTATTGACTCTTAATTAATTTTCTACTATCTTCATTATCATTGTTATTATTATTTTATATTATTATATATTATTATTATATTTATATTTATTATTATAATATTTATTTATTTAATAAATTATATTATATTATTTATTATTTAATTTATTATTATTATTATTTTATTATTATATTTTTATTTATTATATTTATATCTTCATTTTATTATTATTTTTTATTTATTATTATTTTATTAATTATTATTATTATTATTTTTATTATTATTTATTATTATTATTTATTGATTATTATTATATTTATTATATTACTATTTGTTATCTATTAGTTATTTATTATTTGTTATATATTTTATTATTATATATTTATTATTATTATTATTATATATATTTATTATTATTTTATATATATTATTATTAATTTGTGTTATATTTATTATAATTTATTTCTTTTCAAATTTATAAATATTTATTATTATTATTTGTTTATTATTATTTATTATTATTATACTAATTTTTATTTTATATTTTTTTTTAATTATTTTTATATATTTTATTTTCTTATTTATTATTATAATGATTAGTCATTATTAGTTTATATTTATTTGTGATAATTAAAAAAAATATAGTTATTATTATTTTTTATTTGTATTAATATATATTTCGTTTCAAAACTAATAATAAAATTTTTATTGTTTCTTTATTTTATTTATTTTTTTATTTTATTTATTTATTTATTATAATTATTATTTTATTTTTTTATATTTTTTTATATTATTATTTATTATTTTTTATTATTTTTTATTATTATTTATATATTATAATTTATTATTATTATTAATTATTATTTTATTTATTATATTATTATTATTTATTATTATTATATTTATTTTATTATTATTATATATTTATTATTTATTATATTATATTTATTATTTATTATTAAATTTAATTTATTTATTATTGTTTATGCAATTCTTCATTTACAGTATTTATTTATTTTATTATTATTTTGTTTATTTATTATTTATTTATTAATTACTTATTATTATATTATTATTATATTTATTATTATTATTTATTATAATTATTATTTATTTATATTTATATTATTATTATTTATTATTCTTATTATTTAATATTATATTATTTTATTATTTTATTATTATTTATTATTATTTATTATTATATTATTATTATTATTATTATTATTATTATTATTTTTAATTATTATTATTGGTATTATTATTATTATCTATTATTATTATTATTTTTATTATTATTAATATTAATTATTATTTATCATTACTATAGGAACGATTATTATTATTATTATTATTATTATTATTGATTATTATTATTAGTATTTCCATATATTATTATTATTATTATTATTATTTATTGTTATTATTACTGTTATTTTTTGTTATTATTCATTACTATTATTATTATTTATTATTATTTTAACGTTATTTTTCTGGCTCAGCGAATCTGAAAACGCCTCCAGCCCCCTATGTAAGTTCCCTTTTTCCCTCAGCTATTTATTAACTTGTAGTAATAATAAATATGTAATACACCCATGGTAATTTTTTAGGGAATAAAAATATTTTTGATTTGATTTTTGATTATTATTATTATTATTATTATTATTATTTATTATTATTATTGATTATATTATTATTATTATTATTTTATTATTATTATTTTATTATCCCTTTTAAAGCGAACTGTTTCTCTATTATTATATAAAGGGACTCCAACCTAAAGTCAAAAATTATTAATTTCATAGATTTTTACTCAAATTTATAATTATAATATACTTGTATATCATACATACATACATCCATACATACTTACATACATATATATCATATATATATCATATAATATATATATATAATAATATATATATATATATATATATATATATATATATATATATATATATATATATATATATATATATATATATATATAATATATATATTATATATATATTATATATATATATACAAATAAAATGTGGAGAGCATAAATATAATAGCATTTTTAAAAACGCAAAAAGTCAAATTCCACAAAATAGAATATTTTTCGCCTAAAGAAAGAAAAGGTTGAGTAAGCAAGGAAAATAATAGCCTAAAACTATGAGGCTCATCTAAATGTAAATAGGATGGAACTAAGATTACCATTTTCAGTCTTTATCTTGCATCTATCTTTTTTCCTTGGAAGTTCAATTGATACTTTTGAGCTTAGAAAAGTTATTACAATGACAATACCACATTTTATATTTTTCGGTTTTCTAATTTCCACTACTACTACTACTACTACTACTACTACTACTACTACTACTACTACTACTACTACTACTACTAACTACTACTACTACTACTCTACCACCACTAATAATAATAATAATAATAATAATAATAATAATAATAATAATAATAATAATAATAATAATAATAATAATAATAATAATAATAATAATAATAATAATAATAATAATAATAATAATAATTAATAATAATAATAAAAATAATAATAATAATGGACTATAGAATTTATTAGGTATCATAACAAAAATCTAAAAATTTACTGATTTATTTATAAAACATGTAATTTAAATAAAATATCTTATTAAATTGTTGTCTGGATATTATTTTCTTATTGCTGGTCTTGAAATAAGAAGTCTTAAACATTGCTGCCTTGAGAAAGGGAACCTTAAAGATGCCTGATCTTGAAAAAGGAAGCCTTAAACATTGCTGCTCTTGAGAAAGGAGCTTCACATTGCTGCTCTTTGAGAAAGGAAGTTTAAACATGATGCTCTTGAGAAAGGAAGCCTTAAACATTGCTGCTCTTGAGAAAGGAAGCCTTAAACATTGCTGCTCTTGAGAAAGGAAGTCTTAAACATTGCTGCTCTTGAGAAAGGAAGCCTTAAACATTGCTGCTCTTGAAAGGAAGCCTTAAACATTGCTGATCTTGAAAAGGAAGCCTTAAACATTGCTGCTCTGAGAAAGGAAGTCTTAAAACATTGCTGCTCTTGGAAAAGGAAGCCTTAAAATTGCTGCTGCTTGAGAAAGGAAGCCTTAAACATTCTGCTCTTGAAAAGGAAGTCTTAACATTGCTGCTCTTGAAAGGAGCCTTAAACATTGCTTGCTCTGAGAAGGAAGCCTTTTAACATTGCTGAATCTTTGAAAAAGGAAGCCTTAAAATTTGCTGTTTGAGAAAGGACAGTCTTAAAACATTGCTGCTCTTGAGAAAGGAAGCCTTAAACATTGCTGCTCTTGAGAAAGGAAGCTTAAACATTGCTTGATCTTGAAAAGGAAGCCTTAAACATTGCTGCTCTTGAGAAAGGAAATGCCTTAAAACATTGCTGCCTTGAGAAAGGAAGTCTTAAACAATGATGCTCTTTGAGAAGTAAGCCCTTAAACATGCTGATCTGAAAAAGGAAGCCTTAAACATGCTACTCTTGATGAAAGGAAGACTAAAACATTGCTGCTCTTGAGAAAGGAAGTCTTAAACTTGCTGCTCTTGAGAAAGGAGCCTTAAACATTGCTGCTTTGAGAAGAAGTCTTTAAACATTGCTTGATCTTGAAAAAGGAAGCCTAAACATTGCTGATCTTGAAAAGGAAGACTTAAACATTGCTGCTCTTAAGACAGGGGTCTTAAACATTGTTGTCTTTATCAAACAGTTATGTTAGCCATTCAATATCTTTCGTAAATGTAATAATGAACTTAGATGATCATTGTTGAATATCAGGATTAATTC
>JABUQX010010434.1:0-41098 GCA_015478945.1 Trachelipus rathkii
CGTACGCTCTCTCTCTCTCTCTCTCCTCCTCCTCACTCTGCAGTCCTTTCTTTCTCAACTTACCTTACAGAGAAGTGTAAAGCTTTAATGAAAAACGTAGATTTTTCTTCAAGCTATAACGATTGTAATATTTTAATCCGTTTAGTAGGAATTTTTACTTATATTCTCGTATTTTGTCTTTACTGCAGGACATTACATACTTTATATATAGCTTTGACGCTATATTTTCGCAGTTTGTAACTGAGTAACTTTAGTTAAATTATCTATATTCTCCGTTTTTCATATTTGAAGGTCTTAACCATGCGTAGTTTTATGAGTATTATTTATTATTTCATAATCCTCGTTTTCTATTTGTCAGCGCATTAAAACTTAAATTATTTTTATAGTTTTCTTGTAAACATTACTTTTTCATTTTAATTTGTTAAAGTTCTTCATTTAATTATTGTAAGTCTTCCTTACATTTATTTTACGCAAGTCTGTATTAGCATTTGTTGTTATATGAATAGTATATATATATATTATATATAAATAATATAATTCAGATGCTCTTACAGCTTCGTAAAGTACTATCTGACCATATTTCTTATTTCATATAGCTATATAACATATACTGGAGGATATTAAGTAAAGGGGCACATATCTTGGTGTTCGTCTAATAAAGAACGAAAGACCACCGGGAGTAACAGTGGGAAATTTTATATTTTAAAAAATATTTGATATATATTTAAATGAAAAAGATGTTACTATTTTATTATGTATTTTCTATTTTTGGTTATAAATTTCTTTTGTTTATAACATATAATAATATTAATTTTACGTTACCCCTGAAAGCAGTAACGCAAACCGTCACCCTACGACTGCTCCTAACCCCCATGCTGTTGATTGTAGAATCTATTGGTTTGAAGTCTAATATTGGCGACTGGTCATCTTTGATTATTAATTCACTACAAGGCTAATAAATAATAGACATGTTACAAATAATTTATGAGTAATAGTCAAAGAAGCTTATCAAATATTAATATATTTTTTTACCATAGATTAATTAGAGCTGTAAATCAGTAAAGGCAAATCTCTTATTGGCAAGTTTCTCACCCCGTCCGTGATCTATTGATTTTATGTTTTGAAGTTCATATTTAAAAGATTATTTACTTTTTTTTAACTTTTGAACATTGTGAGATTTGTGTTTATAAGGTATTATAGTTAAATTTGGTAAAGTTTTATTAAAAATTTTGTTATTTATTGACCCTAGAGTAGTAAAAAGAAATATACACGCGCCACTGCCCTCCTCCCACCTTGGTTTAATGTGAATCGCACTTGTTTTAAGTGGTAGCTTAAACTATTATTTTTTTGTTATAAAATTCAGTAAATTCTTAAAGAAAACATTCTAGTTCTTCTGTAATATTTTAAATGAAAGCGAACTTATATAATATATATGATATGATATACTATATTATATATATATAGTAGTACTATACTATAGCTAGTAGACTATATAGCTCACTCACTCATCTCACTCACTCACTATTAGTATGCTACTATCATAGTACTCTTATATAGGGGATATATATATACTAGTTGTATATTTGCTAGATAGCTATATATAGATATAATATTCACTATATGATATATATATAATAGTATAACAAATAGGAAGTAATTCAGAGTATTATTAACAGAGTCGTTTTTTAATTAAATATCAATAAGAATATGTTCGTTGGTCGTTTTACAACATGCCGAAATTTTGTTTAACTAATTAACATAGAAGGCACTGAACATGTGGCCGCTAATGAATGGCGCGAATCCTCTTATCGAGCGACCGCTTAAATATATGTAGTTTCCGCTCTTGATCTTAGCCAACTGTAGTGGAAAAGATGGCGCTCGAAAAGCGGTGGTTGAAAGTCCTCGAATAACTTACCTCAAGTAACAGGAGAGATAAAGAAAAATGTTTGTGCTGTTCAACTCGGCCTTTCAGTTGTTGAAAATTTTCAATTTTGGGTATTTCATTTCCATGGTTTAGTGAGTACAGTTTTTTTTTTTTTTTTTTTTTTTTTTTTGGTTTTAATAAACACCTAGGCATGAAGTTAAGCAAGTGACCAAACGACGCTTGCCAACCCGTCATGCAACGTTCTGGAGAAACGCTCATATGACACCGAAATGTTTTTTAATCTTTTTTTTTTATAGTGGGTCTAAAATCACGTTGCAGGCAATTTAGTAAACTACTTGTTAAAAAAAAATTAATCTGAAAGCTTTTTGCGTTAAGTTTTATTACAGATACTGGAAAGAAGAACGCACACTCATAATGTTTTAATTGCGCATTTTTTGAATTTAAACAGGTGTTTGAAAATATATAAATAAATTTTCCGCTTTTTTAAAATGAAGTTTGATATCAACCATGTTGTAGTGAAAATCGGTGAAAAAATATGGTTAGTGTTGTAGGGTGTTATACTTATGGTATATCTCACTATATATATATATATATATTATACTACATATAGTATATATATATTATATACATATAGTTATATATATATATATATATAATATATATACTAGTATATTAATATAGTATTATATATATAGTGATATAGTATAAGCATATAGTATATATAGTATTACAGGGCGTAAGCCCGAATTGTTGTTGTAGAAGGGGTTTGAGTATTAAGAACATATATATATATATATATAAGATAATATTATTTTTATCTATGTTTTCTTTATATATGAACTTTGTATGATAAATTTTGTCAAAAAGTATATAGTATATATATATATATGTCGTATTATATTATGTATATATTATATATATATCCTATATATATTAATAATATATTGGTGGTAGGAAGGGGGATAAAATGATGTATCATCGATAGCAATTTCAAAAAAAAAAAAAAAAAAGGGGGATTTTATGTTTAAAAAAAATTTTTTTTACTTACTCTTTAACGTAAAGATAAAAGTTTTCCTTTGAGTGTTTTCGGTCAAATTCTTTTAGCCTTTCCTCTCTTCCGTAGAATTGAGAAAGTATGTTTCGAACCATTTAATATTGTTTCATTTCTGCATTAACTAAATACATAAGTTCTTTTCAACTTCCAAAATGCTTGAAATTTATTTATCGAGATGTTTTATCCCTAAAATCCTTCAAAATAAGCATCACAATTTAATATAATTTAAGAGCGCAGACTTGCTATCACTAATGATGGAGACTGCAGTTTAGAAGAACAAAGTTGAAATAATAATTAATATCATAAAACTTTTAACAAATTCACCTCATGAAATTACAGATGGTTCATAAGATTTAAGGTTTTTTGAATAAAGTTTAGATATGCTTGATCGCGCATGCTCAAGGCTTATTGAAGTTCCAGGCATTTTGCTTGTAAAACTTCTGAAATGCATTACAATCGCAGTAGACGTCTGTTCAACGTCCCTACCTTGTTTAGCACAATAATATTATTTATTTTGACCAATTTTGTTTTCTGAGGGAAATCTTTGCTTTTTTTTATCAATTATAAATAGTGCCTCGCCTTGTGACCTAAATGAGATTCAGTTATTTTTCGCCGTGCCAATAATGGTTTTTAGTGGTGTTTATTTCAACAGTAAATGTGAACAGTCAATGACAGTAGCGAATGCTGTGGATATATTCAACTGTTTGAACACCATTTAAAATTTTTTCTTCATTGCATTTGAAGCAAATCATACTATTATCCAATGAGAAAGTCTCTATATTTCTTTCACCCTTCATTGTATTTCTTTCATCTGTTAGAACGATCTCTCTGTGCTTTCCAACGACCATTTAAACCTTAGAAATGTTTGATAAAATTTTTTCCTTATTTCGTGCTAGTTGTGCTGCTTAAGATTGATTTGATTTTGATTTTGTATTATTCTATAACATCATTCTACATGAGTGGCTCCATCAAAAAAAAATTTTGATAATTTAAAATAGATTTCGGTTTGGGGGTTCCAGACACCCCCATCAATTCCATCTCGCTGCTACGGGCTTGGATAATATACGTATATAGGTATATAGAATAGGTTAACTATATCCAACCTATATCAAGAAGGCTATTATAATATGATATACATCACATATGCTTGAATTAATATACTGGATAATATATAGTATATAACTATATTCTATATAGTTACATATATATATACATATATATATACTAAATATAATATAACTCTTTTTCTATTATATGACATCAAACTTCAGCAATTCTCTTGAAGTTAAATAATTCATAAAAGAATATCAAGCTTACCTAGGCTACGCGTAACCTTACTCCGCTACCACCCCAGTTTGCGATGCATACTCAAATACAGAGGGCAAAGCATGTCTTAATACGGCGAGTAAACAATTGGCGATCCGTAGAAATTCCCGTTGAATAAGACTCTAGAACACTAACCTAATTAGATTTTTTTTAGCTTGAAAACAATGTGATCATTTCAAAGGAACCTCGAATAGAAGGACCAATACAGAACTGGCAGCACCAGGATTGAGTTTGTCGACAGAGCGGAATTCGAACCGTTTATGAAACTTCTCTTAATTAATGTTTATCGTCCCAAAGAAATAGTTATAAGCTGCTGTGTGGACGGAATTACGGTCGATAAGAAAGGTGATAAGACAGTTTCGAACGGCATAGAAAGCTATGATGAAAGAATAAATCATGGGCTTTTTTCTTCCAACGAGGTCGACAAGTTAATAAACTTTAACTTCAGGATATTTTTTTTTTGTTAGCCTTCTAGTAACCTTTGGTTTATGATTTCCTCTACCAGCCCTCTTATAGGCAGGCCAGTTTTAGAACATGTAAGGTTACTTGTTTAAAGCCTGTAGAAGTGGTGTTCTCATTCTAGTCCATCCTATCCTCGTTTTTACCTTTTATAAGAGACCGACCGTCATCATACCCATTTTTATCAGTTTTTCAACTTTCGTATGTTTCATGTTTAAACCAAGAGCGAATATCATTTAAAAGGTTGTGCCCTTTTCCCATAAAGAGGATCGCAATAGTTTTGCATCGGCTGAAGCCCTATTTTTCCTTCTCCCATAAAATGGACAATAGAATTCGCAGATTTAAAGCCGTGATGTTGACTATACAAACACAAACTGTACGTTTTTTTTGCCCTCTAAGGAACGAGTGGTTTCCGGTGTTTTTCTGTGCTTGTAGTCAATGCGGAGAGAAATTTTCAACATTTTTATCAAAAATAAAAATTTTGTGACATTCCTTGTATCAACTGCGGAGAGTTGGGACAACCAATACAATTACAAGAAAGCAGGCGATGACAAGCAGGTGAAACGAGAGCTCCCCTTAAAGATAAGAGATAAGAGCAGATAAGGATACAATATACAAATGAGCATCTAAGACGAGAGAGACAAAGACAGAGAGACAGAGAAGAAAAATAAGAAGATAAAGATAGAAAAGGCCCCAACTGAGTGCTGGGACATCTGAGAGAGGATGGGGAAGGGTATTAGAAAGTGGTGAGGGAGGTTTGGTGTGATACCCGGGAGGCCAGGAGACCGAAGAGAAGGTAGAGAAGAGCAAGGTCAGGGAGGAGGGTGCTGGAGAGTATCACTCATCCCGGGAACATCATGGAAAGAGAAAAATTGGCGACTCTCGGCAGATACGAGACGGCTAGAGAAGGACAGCTAGCTGCTCTACTGACAAGCAGATAATGCCTTTCCTGGGAGGCTGAAGATATAGATATTATTTATTTATATATATATTTAGCTAATATAGGTATACAGTATAGTACTATATAATATATAATAAGTTCACGATTTAGGTATATATATATTATATATATATTGACGTAATAAGGATATGCTATCGATCCATCACTAATATATACTTATATATATTAATATATATATATATATCTACTATAGCTATATATATTTATATTATAGTATATAGTATATCTATATATAGGTATATATAAGTTAGAATATACTGTAGAGTAAGACCCTTCAAGGTAAACTATGTACTATATACTAATATATAAAAGTATATATGTATATCATATATATATATATCATATATATATATAAATTCATTATATATAAATAATATATAATATATACTATAATATACCTACTATAGTATATATATATAATATACATCTATATATATATTACTTAGTAAGTATATATATATTATATATTATTAATATATATATAGTAAATATATATATATATTCATAGGTATATATAATATAGTTATCAGTATAGAAACTTGAGTTTTAATCAATTATTGCGTTAAGCTGTACACCATTCCGAACGGTATGGAAATCCTCGGCGCCATCGACTGCGGTCAGACCACAGTGAACAAGATAGGTTTCAAAGGCATTTATTTATTCTTCTGCTAAATCTTACCCATTTTTTATTATCCGGTCATGTAATTACATAACCAGATCAATCAGGAGATTACAACAATAGTCGAGATCTTGTAAAATAATCTTACATGGTCCACGGTGTACTTAAAACGCTCTCAGAAGAACTTTGTGGAAATCTTCCATCACGGTACTTAAGTATGAAGTAAATTAAATGACTCATAGCCTTTTATTTTCTTATCTCTCAGGCTTATTTTAAGGAAAGGAAAAAATATTAAGACAGCATTTTGCCCACATACTCTACTACTCGTGCTCCGATTGCTGTCGCTAGGCATGGTATTATTCCCATTAACCGAAGAGCATACCTACACACAATCACACTGGGGCACACACACAACACACAGGACAACAGACACGCACACCACCTACAGCACACACCTGCGCATTACACAGTCACACACACACACACGAGGCAGATGCGATGAGTTTCGTATATATATGAACGTATATAGAATTAAAACAAAGTATACATTCAAAGTTCTCTGTAGTTAACATAGTAACAATATAATAATATAAGGGTTATTATTTATTACTATCAATGATCTAATCAGTATCTTCAAATATTAGTGCCTGTCTAACTACGTAAGCGATATACCTATTGTATAGTTATAAAGGATACTCGTGTGTTGTGTGTGTGATGTGGTGTGAGATATAAATCCACGTCGTTCTTTATTAAAAATCATAAAGGACTGCTTGGGACGTCTACTGGGGATACTTGGAATCTAATTCTTAATCATAATTATTTTACAAGCATATAAAATGAAATAATCATAACTCAATATAAATTTTAGGACTACTTATATATATATAATATACGTATATATATATACCTATATAGTATATTATAATAAATATATATATATGATATATAGTATATATAAATTATATATATATAGAATTATATTATATATATATAGATTGTATTTATTATATATATTTATACATACTATAATAGTGTACTATAAAGTACCTGTAATCCATTAGTAGTATATATAGTATACTATATATATATATACTATATTATAGTATACTATATTATATAAAACCTAGCTAGTATATAATATATAATATTCTATATATATATATATAAATATAGGTATTACGGTATAACTAATACGGGAGTATAATATATATTATGAAATGTAGGCAGGAGTGCTCGGGAGAATATTTCTTATTCTCCTGATTGCCGCACTCACAAATGTGTAGTTGGAAGGTTCTTTTCGTATCTTGGAACTGCACAAGTAGTATGATGTGGTCGCTCTTTGATAGCACCGTTGGTGCTCCCCGGCGCTCTTATTAGATACGTCGTTATCGTGCGTTTGAGGGACCTAAGTATCTACAAGGGTATCCGGGTATTAGAGCACTTTTTCTCGCTGAAAACGGCGCCGCTTCGATCAATCGAAGTTTACAAGGGCCTTTATGAGACCGCTATTGATTGTACTTGGAGTATAATGAAGCAGCTCAGACCCAGATAAAATTTGACACCTGTTTTTAAACGCGGTTATTCTTTTAAAAGTAGTGGAATCATAAACGTCAGTTTCTTTGGTCCTGATAGTTTATTTATTAACAACAATGACGTTGTTTCCAGTTTTATACCGGACACGGGAAGAACGCTTTTTCGCTCACAAACCCTTAGCCAAGTAATTAATCAATTTACTAATTTCTTTATTAGATTTTACTATACCCGATAGCTCTTGTACACCTACCAATTCAAGTTCACACTGGATGCGCTGCCTCGATGACGTGATCATGCCGATAGGCTCTGACACGTTTCTGCGAGTCACGTCAAAATATTAATTTCTATCTGGTGAAAGACGCGCTCTGGGGGGCGAAAAAAGAACCGATAAAATCGCAATTTATAACATAGGGTCTTAGGACTTAAAGTTTAAATACAAGAATAACCATTCCCCTTTATAAAATAATGACTGACAAAGGAGTGGAATTTAGGGGTCATACGTTATAATTTAGACCTGGGGATAATGTTAACAATCTATTACATATCACTGTGTAAAAATTCATGTAAAACATAAATGCATTAATGATCTCTCATTTAGAGAGAGAGGAGAGAGAGAGAGAGAGAGAGAGAGAGAGAGAGAGCAGAGAGAGAGAGCAGAGAGAGAGAGAGAAACTACGAAGAGAGAGAAGAGAGAGAGACAGGGAGAGGGAGAGAAACGAGAGAGAGAGAGGAAGAGAGACGAAGAGGGAGAGAGAGAGAAATATATTTTCAAACCCCAACAATATAATAGGTATATACTTCATATAATAGAGATTGGTACAGAAATGTGATATGCTCAGGAACTTAATTGTAAGCTTATTACACGATGCTTCAAATATAATATTTATCATTATTTGTAATAAACCAAAAAAATAAATAAATTTTATATAGGACTCATGTTAGCTCAGGGGATATTATGATTTAAAAATGGAATACAAAAATCTTAAACACAAATGTTACGGCTATTCTCGTAGGTTTTCTGAAGATGACTTTCGATGACCGGGTCTCCAAACGATCAATTTTCCTTTCTTTAGTCCTGCAGAAAATAATAGTTTTTATATCGGTTAACGTATCTAACGTCTCACAAGTACAAGTCGCCGCTCGTTGGCATTCTTTAATGTGAAACAATATAAATTGTGGCCCCACGTTATAATATCATTGTAACCATGTTTCGCTCCTAAAACGGGCGTATTTTTACAACTCGCGAAATTAATTTTTTAGAGCCACTTAATTCACTAATGATATATTTTTTTAAAATGACTATTGGCGTCCTGGATGTGCTGAGGTCTGCAATACAGATAAGGTTTGTTTATCCATTTAACAGAGATCACTCTAATGCCATCCCTTGAGGAACCCATCCTGGTGACGATGCCTTCCTCCGTAATCATAAAGGGCAGACATCCTGCAGAGAATGGCGATTGTACAGCCAAGCTCGGGTCGTGGTTGGAATACTGCGTCCTGAAAAAAATATGGCAGCGTTGAGAGGTGACTGATATTCCAGTCTTGTGGGTTCAAGTTCTTAGAGAGAGAGATATTGAAAATCAGCCGAAAGAAGGAAAACAGCGGATGAATAGCGAAGATGAGATACAGGAGGTAGCGGTAGGAGCCAGTGGGTTAGAAGTGTGAGAGGCAGGCGATATCCTGACATCTCGCAATACAATGCCGCCATATGCGGATATCCGCTACCGAATTTTCCACTCGATCCACGGCATGTCGTCCCAGAGACCGCAAATGCCCTTATTCTGCCAGATCGAATCATCCGCATTTTCATCTAATTCCTGCATCCGGCAACCGAATGCTAGTCAGATCGGAATAGTCGATCACCGGCTATGCCAAAATCTTTTTTTGACGGATGTGTCGGATAGTAATTCATTTACCCAAGTTGAATTAACTCTGCAGGTAAATACGGTGTGTGCACTTAGCGCTTCATTATAATACTATATAATATTATATATATGAGTATATATATATATATATATAAGGTATATAGCTATTTATAAATAGGTAACTTGAATAGTATTATAGTATGCTATAGGTATACATATATATACTCATACTTTAGAGTATAATTATATAACTCCGTCTATATATTAGTAATACTAATACACATTAGTAATAGTACTATTAGTATATATGAATTTAAGTAACTACTATATAGTCTGTACTACCTTATATAATCATGTAAAAGGTAACGCATGAGACTTTCAAGAGATCACAAGCAGAAACAGTCAGTGATGGAGAGTATGCAGTCCTAGTTCTCCATCATGAGCATGGTTTCTGCTTGATGCATTAGAAATGAGTCCGTTAACTCGGTTTAAGTTATACAGTAGCGTACAAGATTTAGCCGTAGTATATCGTAGTAATACCTAGGGTATTACTATAATGATTATGTAATTATATCACTAAGTATCATAAGTCATAAGGGTTTATTACTATATGCTTAGTATATGGGCCGGTACACAATACTGGCGGGTATGCCTCCGGAGAGTCGGATGACAGATACTTTAAATCGATGAACACACGGAGCATCGGACTATGAGGCCGAGAAGAGGTTGGTTTCGGTCTCGTGCTGTCGGGGGTACTGGACATCACGCATATAGTGAGGGCGGACGCCCTAAGGTGTACTGGACCGACACGCGCGAGGGCCGCCGTAGCGAGCCCATTCGGGGCTAGCGGAGGCAGGCGTCGTGGTGGGGTGCATCGTCTAGAGATGATCGGCGACGGACGCTATAGAAGAATGGCAGGGGGCGTCGCATAGAGTGGCGACATGGCCTGGGGCAGCGCAGGGGGAGTCGCGTGGTGTCGAGGCCTGGTGAGCTACCACTTAGAGAGGGGTGGCGCGGCGCTGGACAACTCGCGACGCAGTGCCGTACTGTCCTGGCCACCGCCACATGAGCGGCATGGTGAGGAGCGATGGGTGCAGATGGCTGACCGAAACAATCGACGAAGTCGCGATGTGATACTACGGATGGCGGATCGGGCAGCGGAGGAGGGTGGGGCTAGCACTAACTGGATCCTATGCCAGCGCTGGCCCGATAAAGGGAAGACGGTTTCGTGCAGCGAAGCATTGCAGACGACGAACCAGGAAGAGTATTTGGGTCGTCGGAAGCAATTAACCGAAGAGATGATGGAAGTACGCGAAGGATCGACCGGGCTAGAAGTGGTGATTCTTAGAATCTGGTCGGGACGCAGCGTTATCCGCCTATAGTATGATGTATTGATATATAATATATATATATATCATGTATATATATATAGCCTATAGGTTATAGCTATATATATAGTACTATCTGTGTGTGTGTGCTGCTTGCTCTTTTTTGTTTAAGAAGTGTAATAAATCTCTCGAATTCGTGCAACATGAATAGCAGCAGGATAAAATGAAGGATGCCCAGACGTAGATACTCTCTTCTTGGTCACCTAATTGGCAATTATATTATATATATATTATATCATATATATATATAATATATATAGTAGTATCTATATAATATGTATGTATATAGTTATATATAGTATTATATATATATACGTATATCAATATGTATATATATATATATTAGTATATATAGTACATATATATATTATATTTATATAGTATATATATAATGAAACATCTAATTTTAGAAATATTTAGATATATTCGGATAATAATTAATGAATTATTTCGATATTGGCAGAACATTGTGTCAGACAAAATTGATTCAAGTAACGAATACGCAATAGAATTAGTTGAAATTGGAACCTTGTGGATTGTATATCGCGTAGGGCCGTCTCGTCACTTTTTGATTTATTCCTTCATTTGAATTAAATTGGTTTTATTGTACTAAAGAAATAGCGTAAAAGTTCTATTATACGTGGTTTTAGTTTAAATAATAGATTTTTGGCTGTGATGGGCTCGTACTTATGAATATGAGGTGAAGGTGTGGGAATTTTTTCGAGGATGTTTCTAAGGAAGAAGCGCAATGTATAAAATCTGTCAGATTAAACTCTCCCGTAGAGGCCGACGAGGACTAGTAACATGCGCACTCCATGCATTGCAATATAGACACTCAGAAATTTATAAAAAGGCTCAAGAGAGAGAAAAAGTTTAAGTGCCCTCAAACTGAGCGCGGCAACTAGAAAGCACATCATCTTTCAGTAGAGTAATGGTGTTGAGAAAAAACTTAGGCTAGGAAACATATATGAGCAGTTTCGATAAGTTAAAAAAGGTGGGATAGAAGGTTTTCCGCGCAAACAAAGTCACGGGATTATAGTATTGCTGAAATGATTTTTTTAGACGATTTGCCCTTTAGTCATGTAGAGGATACTGGCTTGCAAAGATTGATTGGAGAAAGCTATCGCCACACGTATGTTTTAAAACAAAGGAACTTTTACACAGAGACTTGATTTGTGAAGAAATCTATTCATTGCGGTAGAGAGATATCAAAATACTACATCAATTGTATCTTCCCCAACTAGCTGAGACATGTAAAGAAATATCATTTGACAGTTGATGAGTGGTTCTGACCGCACCTCTGGAGTCTCTCTTTTATTATCACTCACTTGTCAATGCAATTAACGACAAATGGTTTCAAAGGCAGCACTCTTGTACTTTGGTGCAACGAAACCTCTTTCCGAACGTCATACAGGGGATTTATCTTGGAACAGTGTTCGTCTTTAGGAAAGGCTGAATAAATGGACATTTCATTAAAGTCAAGTGGCACTGTTAACGTGAGAGATGTCAGCCTAACATAAATAAAAAGCAGCTCCTTACATTTGGTGTGAAGTGAAAATTATAACTGCTTTGCACATCAGATATCAGTTAGTCAATTAAAGAGTGCTTATCATCTCTCAGAGGATGCGTATGCAGAGTATTAGCCAACGTGCTACGTTATTAGGTTATATTGTGCGCACTCTCCAATCACGTACAGTCTGCAGCATTCAAGGTGAGTACTAGAGAAAATGCTAGGTGCGGAGCTGTAAACTGTTCCCTCAACTTTCTGTAATACAGGAATGTGTCAGACTCGTTGGACTAGTAAGTTTATACACATATGCTTGAGAGGGATGGAGCGCAGAAATAAAATGAGCGTGTCTCGCTTTATGCTTCAAACAACCAGGTTTGCAAGGGTAGTAAAGGCCTGAACTGGTGATGATAATGCGATCTTAGGTAATTGTATTACCTATTCTAAAGCCGTTTGAAGAGGTAACAAAGACTATTAGCTACAGAAAATATTTTGTTGTGTCCAGACGCTCGATTTCCTCTGGTTGCACGAGTGAAGAGCTGTGCTAAATAATCGCTATTAAAAGTAAGTGGACTTTCAAAGATGACGGAAACTCTCATGCTGGAAATAGATAGTAGATTTCAACTCTGCAAAAAGAATGACGCATGTGCAGATAGGCAACTTTTACTGGATGCCTATATCAAGACAACAATTTCTTGAACCAGTTGTATCTCACAGAGAGATTAAAATTAATTTAGGATGCCTATGTGATGAAATGCTGCTAAATGCAGAAATATCACCAGCCAATAAAAAGCAAAGATCACAGAAACAAAAGACACAATTACCATCTGCTAGCGAAACCATTGCTGAATCCTTGAACGTTTCTTTGGCTTCTAGCAGCGATGAAGGCGTCTTGTTCAGGCAGGTGTCAAAAAGACACTGCTTCATTGGATCGACAGAGATATCTAAAGGGCGAAAACGCTTGGATCCGATAAAGATCCACTGTTTTTGTGGTGTAATTGTAAAAGTTTTAAACATCTGCAGAACTCGCCAGGGAAATACGTAGCATTGGCCATCCACAAAGTGTTACGCTAGTCTGAGGACGTGGCTTTCTTGCAGCGGTGCAGTCTCATTTACGACGAAAAGGGAAGCAAACCCTCTCTCCCCTGAAAGGGCTCCAGAAGCTTTTGTTTTTCGGAGCAACAATTTGAGAGATTATTAATTCACGTATTCAAAAATATATTAACGCTTTTTCCCAAATGGGTGGAAGGCTGGGGAAAGATAAGGTGGCCTGAGTGACAAGAAGAAGTTGGAGTCCCATCGACCCGCGCAACTCTTGTAAGACAGATATAGATATATATATATATTAAATATAGTATATATATATATAATACTATATGTATACATATATTAATAAATCATCTTATAATATATATATTAGTTATAGATAAATTCTTAAAGAGTCGGGGGTCATTATGTATAAGTGAAATATATATATATATATATCGATAGGTATATATATTATACTATATGTAAGTATATACTATATATACTAATATATAGTATCTAATATATATATTATATAGTATACTATATATATATATTTAGTATAGATATATACGTAATAGTATATCAGTATATAGATTAAATTCGTGTGAAGCTTGTGAGTAAACTCATATTACGCCGGCTTATCGCTGCGCTTATGTTATAGCCTAGTATTGAGATGAGTGCTCTCTGTTGCGAAATCGCTAATAAATGCACTTCCGTACATTCATTTAGTGAGAATAGAGAAAGTAGTCTGTTACTGCATATTGTAGCTATAAGTGATTTACTCATAATAATATTTGAATTTGGGATATATTATGGTTTGTCTCTTAGTTGCAATTTTGTCATTCAATTGAAGTATTGGGAACGTACTTTTATGATAACAGATCTTTCTATACTAGTTTTTTCTCCATTACACGTTGCAAGAGGTGAAATGCGCGTCTCCTATGAAACCTGTTTATATTTACTTGTAACGGTCGTTCTGACTAGTTATCTCTTCTGTGAAAGCAAACTCTGTAAAGGTGTCACAGTAACATTGTATGCTGTAAACTATTCCTGCAAGCTCTGGATGTTTATAAATAATATAAAAGTCCTGCCCATATTTTGAAAAGGCTAAACGGGCCATCACTATATTATAGGGTATACACGTTGTGATAAGTACTAAAGTAAGCTCAAGCGACTCATCATTTTGATACTATTTGTTTCTATGTTTAAGAGAGTAAACGAAATTGGAAAGCTTTACTATTTGGTAAATTATTATTGTAGGCATTAAGAATACTTCGAAGAATAAGTTGCTATTATGGAATTGAATGTTTGTTAAATAGAATATTTGATATCGTATTTAGCGGAGGAAACTTTATTGATGAAATAATTATTTGAGTGCAAGTCTTAAATCAGTAAATTTTGAAATCTCGATGCGAGTATTATTTTCGTCTTGAATGCGTCTGCGTATCCTCTGTGCACAAAAAAGCATTTTATATGAACAACCATATTCCAGAGACTTGTAGAATCTGAAATAAGGTAATATAGCAAGTAAATTGGGCAGTCTGGGATGGAAGTAAAGAAGGCCATCCTATTTAGGCATCCTTTAACACGGTGTAATAAAAAAAAAAGAAAAAAAGAAAGACAAGATGCAGGCTGTCTGAAGAACTTTAAACGCCACACAAGTTGTGGGAAAGAATAGGTCATACCGGTGCTAGGACTCCGGAGAATTGCTTGTTATGATTCTTCCGCCTCGCCCCCAAAAATAAAGGAGAAAAAATTTTAATAAAAAAAACAATTTTGTCCCCCTTGTTTTTTGGGCCAAGAATCGACGATCTTGGAATCCGGTGGGTAAACAGCAGGAACTTGTAATTTGTATAATATATATGCTGGGCGGCCGTATGGAAGCTTTGATGTGTAGTCGGCACTCAGCATTTTCGTCAAAGAAGAGATTATGATCAGAACGCCACCACATACTTTTTCTTTCTCCGACATTGGAAGATCGAGAGAATTTTTTTCTTCCATGCGGATGTTGTACGATCGCATTTTGGCGGCATCTTTATTTGCTCTGGAAAGTTGAATGGATCTCAATCTTATGTATTTAAATAGAAACTAGTAAGGTATATGTAAGTAATTTCTGAAAGGATTGGAGGTAACAGTTTACATTTATTTTATATATAAATTTGTGGTACAGCTAAATTTATCCATTCAGTGTAAAAATATTTTGTTTTTCTATCATTCAAAAGAAAGCAGAGTCTATTGTGAATTTATTGTTTTAATATGTGCTATGATAGTATTTAGAAGTAATTTTTAACTAATAATTAGAATAAAGATTGATAGGTTAAGATAAGGTTGTTTAAACGGGGGTAATGTTTAAAGAAAAAAAGAAAAGGGAGAATATTGTCAGTTTTAAACCTTTTTATTGTTATTGTTAATTATTGTAGGAATACATTTGGGTGAGGCGGGGGTGTGTGGCTTCCTTCGGGTGTTAGGAGAGTGCTAAGCGTCGGGAGTCCCACAACAGCGTTGCAGCCCTTGAGTCGAGTGATAGTACTATAGAAAGATAAAGGAGAAAACGTATGGGGACGGAGAGCACGGTAATTAGGGTGGCGATGTTATGAACGTGAGAAGGGGTAAACCGAGGATATTGAAGAGGCGGAGGAAGTGGGGTTTAGATGTTTGAAGAAAAAAGGTTGCGATGTGCTAGGGGTAACTGAAACTAAGCTGAAGGGAAAGAGGGAGTTGGATTTTGGAAAATACAAGGGTAAGATATATCAGGGGTGAACGAGAGAGAGTGAGGGACGAGGCGAAGGCGGGTGGGAATGTTTTATGGAAGGAAAGAGTATTAGTGGGATAAAGGTAGGTTGTGCAGGTCCAAGGTGAACTTCGAGATAATGTGGAGGTAAAATCGTGAAATTCAGGGGGTGAAGTGTTGGGGTTTTTGTATGCGCAATATGCACTTACAGTCGAATGGAGGCGAGGCGAGGAGGTGAGGAGAGAAAGGATTTTGGAGATGAGTTGAATAGTGTGGGGAAGGTAGTTCGGGGTATATTTGAAAAAATGTGAAAAATATATGAGGAAGCTACAGGAAGATGGATATAACAACAAAAATTTGTTTACGTTGATCAGTCTATGCAAGAAATAACATACCAAATAAAGATGGGTACACAGCAAACAACTTGGTATTTGGATGGCAAAGAGAAAAAGAAAGAGATAGTGGGGAATAAACGTGGAAGAAGGGTGGGAAAAAATAATAATATCTGAGAATGCACAATATAGAAGAAGAGCTTGGAAAGAAGTGATGAGTCTACAAGCAGAAGAAAAAATAAGAAGAGCAATGAGCAAAAATACAAGGGGTGCTCAGATTGAAGTAGAAATAGGAGACTGGGTGTATTATATGAGGGAAAAGGATAAGAAATGGAAAAGACCAGGAAACGTGATTGGTATTGATGGAAAAACAGTGAGAGTAAAACAAGGGGGTTCGATAAGATACACTCAGAGAGTACACATAATAAGGTTACAAAAAGAAAAGAATGCATGGGAATTAGATAATGGACGAAATGTAGAAGACAGGAAGGAAGACCTGGAATTCTCAGATTATGAAGTAAAGGAAAGTGATAGAAATGGAAAAGAAATGGTGTTAGTGATAATGAAGGAAACTACTATAAATATAATGATAAGGACGATAGTGATGATAACAAGTGTAAGACGATGACACCGATGAAGAAAATAACAGGGAAGAAACGAGAGATTTAAGTAGACTAAAGAAAGGAGAAAGATTGAAGATGTATAAAAAAGAGACTGGTCAAGAAAAAAGGATAGAGATAGTTAGCAGAGCAGGTAAAGTACATAGTAAAAAATGGAGCCAATGTTATAATACCAAAGATTTGGATGATGGGACAATAAACTGGACTAATTTGAAGAAGTTTGAGAAACATGAACAAATACAAGAAGAGATATTATTAGTGAAAGTAGGGGACATGGAGATAGTAAAAGCTAAAGAAGATGAAATAAAGAATTGGAGAGATAATGATGTTATGGAAGAAGTAGATAATAAAGGAAGAAAAGGATTAAATACAAGATGGGTAATAGGGTAATAACTGAAAAGGAAAAAATCGGAGAAAAATATTGTAAGGCTCGTTTGGTTGTAAGAGGATTTGAAGAAAGAAGGAAAGATGATGGAAATGAAGCTCCAACATGCACAGCAGAAGCTCTCAAAGTAACATTAGGAATTATCAAGAAAAATAATTGGACATGTAGATCAATCGATATCAAAGCAGCCTATCTTCAAGGAAACAAATTAGAAAGAGAACTCTATATCAAACCACCAAAGGAAGCTAACACAAATAGACTGTGGAAATTAAAGAAAGCGGTTTATGGTTTAAAGATGCGGCAAGAGTGTGGTACTACAACTTAAAAGAAATACTAGAACAACTAAAAGGAATATGTAGTAGACTAGAACCATCAATATTTACATGGAAGAAAAACAACAATTTAATAGGGATAATGGTATGTCATGTTGACGATATCTATTACAGAGGAACTGAAGAATTTGAAACACAAATCACAAAATTAAAAGAACGTTTGAAGGTAGGTAATCAGGAGTTTAAAAACTTTAGATACATTGGAGTACAGATAAACGATACATGGGACACTATCGAGTTAGAACAAAACAATTATAGGATAACTTTAACAATACCAACTAAGAAACTGTTTATTGGTGATAAAGAATTAAATAATAAGGAAAAAACAGAATATAGATCAGGAGTAGGGCAATTAAACTGGTTAGGACAACAAACAAGGCCAGAAGTCAACTATCAAGTTAGTATTTTGGGAAAGAGAATAAAAGACGGAAGAGCCAGTGATATGCGAAAGCTCATCAAAATCATGAAAAAAACAAGGGGTGAAGACAAACGGCTTGTATTGGGGAAATTAAATGGGAGGATAACAATAAAGGTTTTCACAGATGCATCTTTTAATGGTTTAGGTACAGGGGAATCACAAATATGATACATAATAGTAATAGAAGACGATAGGGGACATAAAGTATCAATTATCTGGAAATCAAAAGTAGCAAACAGACTAGTAAGATCACCATTAGAGGCAGAAGCGATGGGTATGAGTGACGGATAAGAAATGAGATTATATATCAAGAGATTATGGGAAGAATTGACTGGAGAGGTGTATGTGAAATTAGTTGGGTATACTGATAGTAAGTCATTAGAGAGTGCTATTAAAGCTCATACAAATGTACAAAGTAGAAGGTTACGGATTGATTTGGCAGTGACAACTGAATTAATGAAAGAAAGAATGATTGAAGACATTTGTTGGATAAGCGGAAAAGACCACATAGTGGATGGTTTAACAAAGGAAAGCGGGAATAAAAGAGGACAATATGAATATTTGAGGGGAATAACATTAGGGGGATAAGTGAGGGGAATGAGAGTAGTGTGAGAGTGATGGATGCACTACAGGTGTGATGTAAACAGAAGGAAGAAAGGGAGATTAACGTGTAGTCAAGTAAAATACATTGCAATGGCAATTGCAATGTATTTGCTGTGATAGTTTTTTATCTGTCTCTTTTTATATCAGCTTTTGAATGATTACTATATATTAAATTTGATTAGCATTTTAGAGAAACTAAGGATTATTAAGATTAAGATTAACATTAAGATAAAGCGATTTAAATAAATACCATATCAGTTGGGAGCGACCAAAGTCAATAAGAAGTGGCAGTACAGCAGTGGACACTATTTTGGTTATAGAACTACCAGTTATTGTGTATTGCTTTTTGATTATAATTATTTTAATAGGGTGTTATCAATTATATTAAAGGGACGAAGTATATATCTTTCACAAAGACACACATTGATTATTGCATACTTTTCTTTACTTTACTTTTCTTTTTATATACACCATTTATTGTTGATTATCAGGGTTGGTTTGACCTAGTGTATAAGGGGTAATTGTGCCTATGTGCCTATATTGTTCTTTAATGACAGTTATTTGTGGTTCAATAGCAAAAATAGTAATATATATTCAACATCATAGAATTATAAGGTAAATATACATAGTATTTCATATATTATAACAAACTATTGAATGATCCCTATATCAACTTTAATCAGTTGTGACTGGTAGGAAGGTGGCTGGTGCAATTAAACCCTTGGTGGATGTGAAGGGAATAAGTCTCGAGTGTGCTGGGGTTTTGCATGAGGGTATAAAGGGACTAAGTCTTGGGTGCAACAGGGTTTTGCATGTGGATATGTTGTTACCTGTGTTAATGCATAGTAGTGAAACCATGGTATGGAATAAGAGGTATAGATCTATATACAAAAATGAAATAAATCTATATAGAAAAAATAAATAAATCTGGTAATATGGATAATTTTAGGGGGTGAGTTAGGTGTGAGAAGAATTGAGGAATGAACACATTAGGGAGTTGTGTGGTGTGAAGAAGCGTAAATGAGAGAATAAATTTAGTTTGGTCATATGGAAAGGATGGATGATAGTCGGTTAGTTAAGAAAATGTATAGGGTGAGCGTGCTGGGAATCAACCAGCTGGGAGACTGAAGAAAAAGTGGATTGAGTCAGTAAAGGAATGCCTGAAGGAGAGGAATGTGAGACTGTCTAAGATGAGAAGAGAGGTGCAGCACAGAAGTGAATGGTGAGGTTTTGTGAGGGGGGTATGGTTGTGGGCTTCGCCCAGGGGATGAGCCACACATTGACGAGATACTCCAGTCTCGTGAAACCTTAGGGTGAATTTTTCTGTTCCGGTGTTTGCTACGCACTTCACTCCCAATCTATGGATTATTGTTGTTGTTGCTGATAATGGTGAATTTTGATTATATATATATATATTATATATATATATAGATGAATATTATATATATATAATATAACTATATATAGTATATATATATATAGATATATATATAGATATATTATATATTATATATATTCTAACGTATAATAGGTATATATAGTTGGTGATGGGACGATTAATGGAATCGGCATCGGAATCGGAGGAGATCGGCTGTTGTTGCTTCAGGATCGGGAATGGGGAATCGGCAAATTATAACCTGATTCTTTTGACGCGATGTCTTTGGTATACATCTGAAAGATAATTTTGATTCGTTCCTTTCATGCACATATTTCAAAGACATATTTTCGAGTCCGAAGCATAAACAGTGATTGCAGAGACTTGCTGAATTCTATTTAATTAAAGAAAACTGGATTTTTGCGGGCATCTTACGTAGAGCCTAAGATGTCATGTTAGGATTTTCAGACAGGTAGACATTTGGCAATGTTTCGTTCAGTCATGTTATGTAATATGTTTTGATAATTATATAACCCGTGGACTCGTAAAGTGACCAGTTGAAATATTTGCTTAGTAGGCGTTGTAAATAATTGGAGGCTATTGAATATAATGCTAATCGCTTTCGAGTTTTCACCTTTTCACGTATGTCACACAGCATCTACTTACTTCTTCATCTTCGAAAATGTTATGGAAGAATTCACTTTCCTGCTAATAAAATTCATGTTATACTAAGGGATTACGCACCTAATGTGGCTGCAGGAGTTACACAAAGCAGGATTCCAGAAATTACTTTGCTTTTTACACTCTTTAACACTAGTTCTCAATGATGCATATTTGAAAAAGAGACGTAACAAAATATATCCATATGGGCAAAACTAAATCGTAGGTCGTTTAATGCACTGCGCGCCAAGCTTTTTATTTTCCAGTAGTGAAGAATATCTAGATTTAAGTTTACCACAAGCATCAGATTTATTCAGGATATACACACCAGATGTAATAGCAGTATCATCTGCTTTCAAAAATTTTTGAACAATAGACGGCTCTCATTTCATATTGCAGTGATTCATTCAAAACCTGTATGCTTAGAAACAATGAAAGTTCTTGAAAAATTTTTTTAAAATACTTATAAAATTTTTGATTGTACAAATTTAATTGAGGCCACAAGGATTCCATGGCATCGGCAATAATCCCAATATGAAAATGATTTGCTATTTTTTTAAAAGAGTAGAAAAAAGAACTATTTGAAGGACTCTTGGGTCTACAGTAATCAGCATGGAAAAATTCAGGTAAAAAATAGATTCAGCATTTACTTTACTGATAAGAATCTTGTGCTGCTACCTATCTTGATCCACGCTTTAAAACTACATTCCTTGAGGATAAATATAACAATAAAAAAGTGGAAGATATTCTTAAGCAATGGATGTGCGAAGATATAATGTTGTATAAAGGAAGGGAAAAAGGTTTAAAAGGCATTAGGGCGAAATGAAAAATGAGCCAAAAGGAAATACATGGCAGTCCGGCCAAATTTTCAATGAAATTGAATTTTCATTTTTTTTTTTTTTTTGGTGAAAGATGAAAAAAAAAAAAGAACTATTTGGAGGGACTTGGGTCTACCAGTATTCAAGCATGGAAAAGATTCAGCTAAAATAGATTCAGCTTTACTTTACTGATAAGAATCTTTTGTGCTTTGCTACTATCTTGATGCACCGCTTTATATTAATTCGCTTGAGGATGATTATAACATCAATAAAGTGGAAGATGATTCTTAACAATGGAATGTGCGAAGATATATGTTGCTATAAAGGAAAGGAAAGCAGTTTCCACTACTACTTTAAACCAATTTTTCAGATTTTTCTAATTTATCAACAGAATGGGGCCAAAAAAGTGATACTCAGAAGATAATAGTTTTATCTTCAGTTTTGAAAGTTGTTTTTCGGAATTTTAAGAGAAAAAGACTTTAAAAACAGCAAAGAAACTATTCCCAAGGAGAAAGACACATATATTGAAAAAATTGATATATTGCAAGTAAATCAAAACAGCCAATAATAAAAATATGAAACATTAAAAATTCAGAAGTCCTTACAAATTGGTGGTATTGGATAAAGGACCCTTTCAGCAATTGTGGGTGGTCTTGCTAGAAAATATTCAAGCTCGTCCGTTTTCTGTGGAAAGTGAAAGACTCTTCAAGAATTGGAGGATAATTTATTCTCCTAAAAAATGGGATGCACTCAGAAACAGAGAAATGTTAATGTTTTTGCCCTACAACTTAAGAGTCATGATTCAACTACAAATAATAAGATAATTTTGCTTGCAGATCTTACTTTTAGTAAATTAAAGAGGAATTTTTTTTTAAACAAAAAAAGAAGAAAAATTGTTCATTTATTGTAAGATTTTAAATATTGATATTATTTTTTTCAGTGGTTAAATAATAAAAGACAATGATGAAATTGAATATTTTTAGGAGATCCAATATAAGACGTCGCAAAAAAATGAAATGCAGAAAGTTTGAGAACAGCCAAAATAAGTTGATTTAGCAAATTAGGCACATATTTTATATATATATTAATATATATATTATATAATTATATATAGCGATATAATATTATATATATATATCTATGATTTAATATTATATCATTTTAGTAATAGTAAAGAATTGGCAATTGGAATCAAGTGAATCGGGCAACTTTTGACTGGTATGCGATCGGAAATCGGCATCGGGCTGGAATTTGTGGAATTGTCCCATCACTAATATATATATTATATATATATATATATATATATATATATATCTATATTTTATATATATATATATATTATATATATATATATATATATATTAATAGTATATCTATGATTATATATTATGGTACCAGATACAGGTATGTAAGCTAGTCGGAACTATTCTTGCGCAGGGGCGCTTTTATAGCGTCATATCTGTACAGTTCAACTATTTTTTAGAGATAAGTTTTACTAATTGGTTTTTTATCTTTTCTTTCTATGTCAGCGAAATGGAATCAATCGTGTGAATTAATTTATGTTCTTAAATATTGAATCGTAGTTGTATTAATTATTATATTTTAAGAAAAAGGAAGATTATTTCACCATTTAAGTTTTTTGGCTGTTTTTTTAATTTACTTTATATATTCAGGACAAATTTTGATGTCATGTGTTATTTTTAATAAAGGACTGACTTAACTTACCTAAACGTATTTTATAACTTTTAGACTAACTGACAGACTTACTGTCCTTCACGTCTTATTTTGAAGAACAACAAGAAACTTTAAAAGGTAATTATATACCGTTAATATCAGATTGTATAGTTGGTATAAAGATTTTAGATATAGATATTTAACTCAATTTTAATTCAACGATAGAATCTTTATGAGACATGGGCTCAGATGATGAAAGCAATGATAGAAACAAAAGGAGTGAGAAGTGTCCTGTTTTTGATGGAAAGAAAGAGAAGTTTTAGAGTGTGGAAAGTGAAAGGTTTGAAGGATTGGATTGGAGAAACAAAAATACGTATGACAATCCAGGGCTAAACGATTAGCAAGTGCACTATGTTTGGGAGAACCTTGGAGCTTGTAGGAGGTCTACCGAGAGACGAGTTAGTTTGTAGCGAGGTAGCGATGGTGTAGATAAGATAATTGAGTGACTAGAAAAGAATATAGGTAGTGATAGAAAAGGGAAACGATGATTTATGAATCCGCTTTCTTCAGAATGAGAAAGAGGTATGTAATGAAGAAAATACCGACTTTGGTATGTAGGTTTGAAGTGGCCTTAAGAAGATGCACAGCAGCTGGTGACAGATCTAGGAGACGAACATACAGGAGGTTTGTTGTTGGAAAGATGCAAGTTATCAGAAAATGAGGAGAAAATAATGTTAGGAGCAATGGAAGGCGACATATCGTATAACAAAGTAACTAGCCTATTAATAGGTATTATGGGAAAGAGTTACCAGAGCCAAAATAAGGTATGGTATAGTGGAGATAGGAATAAAAATACAGAAAAGAAATTCACTTGTTATAATTGCAAGAAAGAAGGACATGTGCAAAAGTTTTGTCCAGAATCTAGGAAAAATGATAAAGAATGTATGGAGATGTGGAAAGAAAGGTCATAGTACAGAAGAATGTTGGATGAAAGACAAAGAATGCTATAAATGTAAAGAAAAAGGACATTTAGCTAATGTATGTAACGAACGGAAAAAGTTAACAAAAGAGATAGTATTATTAGGAGAAAAGGGCATTGAAGAAGAGGAAAATTGGGATATAAGTGCGATTGTTGATACAGGATGTAAGAATAGTGTCGTGGGAGAATTGTGACTAGGAGCAATCTTATCAACTCTCAACAGAGAAGAGCTGGAGAAGATGAGGGAGTCGGAAAGAAAAGTAGAAACAACTTATGTTTTGGGGGAAAAGGAATATAATTGTAATAGGAAATTTTTAATTAATACCAATAGTTCTAGGGAATAGTAATGCATTACTGGAAACTGAAGTAGTAGAAGGTAATATTATTACGTGGTTAATAGGTACTACAGTTTTAGGGAATTCGTTTAGGATAGATTTTTATAATAAATATCCTTGAAATTACATATTATTAACAAATAAAAATACCTATAAATATCGATAACAAAGGCCATATAAGAATAAAATTAAGGGAAGGGAATAAATATGAAGAAAGTGTGGTTGACAATGGGTCAAAACTAATAATATTAAATGATGAAGAAAAGTGCGAAAAGAATTGTTAAGCGGTTGCAGTTTGCAATTGTCCAGTGTGCAATATGATAAATTCAACAAAATGATTTGTAAAGCTTGGAATCACGATGTTAATTATCAGAGGATGAAGAAAGAAAGGTTAGAAACTTTACAAGAAATTTGTAATGGCTGCGAGACATGTAAAAAATATAAAAAAAGCCCCTGAAAGACCTATCAGTAGGACGTTCCTTTAGGAAAAAGATCTCTCAACTGACAGTTATTATCGATGGGAACATAGGAAGAATTGGGAAGGAGAAAAGTTCTCTAGTATGGGTAGATTCGGGGCAACCACATTGTCAAGCTAAGTAACAAGATTAAGAAACCCTCAAGTATTTTGGAAAATGGAGTAAATGGATAAGTTATTTTGGAGCCCACACAAAGATAATAACTTGATGGTGGAAGGAATTTCAAACTCGCGCTCAATTGAATTCACGAGAACATGGGTATGGAAATATTATGTAGCCGCACGTGAGAGTCCTTGGAGCGAACCGGAAAGAGTGAAAAGACAGTTGGTTTTGAAGAAGGAATGAGAAAAATTTAAAAGAAATTAGAATAAAAGCAGCGAATGGGATTCCTATGTGGATGGTGAGTGCAAAGAATGATAGGATAATGAGCGGTGGATATTCTCCCAATCAGAAAGTGTTTGGGATTTACTACAGAGGAAAACAAGATATGGAACAATTTAGTCCAACGGAACTGGAAGAGGAAATAGGAGAAAAATTGAAGGAACTAATGCAAATACAAACTGTAGTTAAAGATAGTGTGCAAGGGAAAGAATGTAGAGATCGGATAAGGAGAGCTTTAAAAGGAAATTAGATTACATAGGATTGAAGAAGCACAAGTGGGAGACAAAGTTTATTACAAGAAGAAAAGGAAGAAGAGAAATGAGAGGATGCCGTGGTTAGGATCAATCGGAAGAGATGCGGGAAACATAGTCATGGTACGAAGCATGGAGCCGCCTTGTCAGAGAAGTTAAAAAAAGGAATACATATAATAAAATACAGAAAATAGGAGAGGAGTTGGAGGAAGATGAAAAGGAGATTTTAAAGAAGAAAGAAAAGAAAAAGAAAGTAAGAACTACAGACTACGAACACCGACCTACGCAAGACTTTACAGCCACTCAAAGGCTATCTGTTCTAGATCTTTGCTAAGTTTAATTGTTGGATGTGTCTTACAGTTATTAAAAAAAATTGTATGTATATAGAAATAAGCATATATTTGTTTCAACATATGAGTTTCCTCACTTAGAGCGATCTGCTTCTAAGCCACCAAACATCATAGTGATTACAAGTTTTGTTATTTATTGTTTGTGATCGATTTTGTCGGCCGTCTTTGAACAGATCATGTTCCTCGCCGGAACATCCAAAAATATTGACTGAAGTTATCAGTGTGACTCAGATTAATACACCGTCTTAGACAGATTATGTTCTATGCGGCAAACATCTCCAAAAGCCATCAACTACAGCGCATTCAGTGTTGATCGATAGACAGTCTTGAACAGAATGTTTATGCGATTAACATGCAAAAACCACTTACTACAGTATATTTGATACAATTATTTGTAACGGTTCTATGCGTCAAACATTCAAGAGCATTATTACAGGTTTCAGTGCGATCGTGATATCACTATCCTAGAACGGGTACTTTGAAAGCCATGAACATCAAAGCTAAAACAAGCCGTAATTTTTTTTACGCTGTACTTATAACATTTTCTAAATTATTTCAATTTGTTTAGTTTGATTTTACCATATTCAGGATACTACAAATTCTTGTGTTTGAATAAATTTAAAATTGAGTTGAAAATTGACGTTCACAGACCTATATCCTTAAATGTTATCAACTTTTTCATTGAATGAATCCGTGGTTAGCCGCTGTTCACTATTTTTATTAAGACAAGGACCTATTTCCCATGTCTCGATTACATCGTAGTGAAGAAATTCTGCTATTATTTGTTTGAAAATCGGTATATAACAGTAGTTATGCCCCAATTATTTTCTGTGTATACCATCATTAAATATAATAATTCTACGAAAATTGTTTGTAATCGATATGGTCAAATTTAATTTTCATGTAACTTTTGAAACAAACCTTCCATATATTCTCCTTTCCATTCCTCATCCTCATCTTGTCTCACTAAGAAATGGGCATCATCTAATTTCACCGTAGGTTCGTTGTTCGTATTGCATTTACACTCTCCAAGTCAGGGATTAATTGTTTGCCCTTATTAGAGTTCTTTCAATTTGTTCTACCTATGTCTTTTTTTCAAACTGACCTGAGGTTCCTGATCGGGGCTCCAAAAAACTGAAACTTGCGATATTTCCAGATGAGGTCTATACTTAAATGTTTTATAGAGAGGAGTATTATTTTTTTAGATTTATTTCGAGGTTCTTGCCAACATAAAATCCTAGAGCTTTATTTGCCTTTTTAACAGCTTCAGCACATTGTTTTCGCCAACTTTAAATCTCCTTATGAATTAATTACTCCTAGTCCTTTTGCCTGTTCACTGACAACGTTTGCATAATGTGTTGCATTTCTATTTGTATATAAACGGATAGTTCCTACTCCCAAAATGAATAACTTTACATTTTGGTATTCAAAATTTCACTCTTTCGCCATGTTTTTGGTGACCAATTCTCTTGTTTAAGTCGCTTTTTGGAGTATTGATAATCTTTCTCATATTAATTATGTTGATTTTCCCAGTTTAGTCACTCCGAACAACATTTCGATATTGCCTAAAACTATTTGTCACTATGTTATTTACATATATACATGACAGTATTGTGGACAAGGAACCAGATCCTTTGGGGGTACCACCACTTAGTAAAATTTCGTCCAATCTGGATGCATCACCCAGATGATAGGGACTCGTTTGTTTGTCTCCGATCCGAAAGCCCAATTTTTCAATCCAATTTTTAAAAGTTTCTCGGGAAATAAGCCATGAAGCTCTGAACTTTATCAATCTTTGATGAGGAACCTGTGATCAAAATGCCTGTCTGAAAAAAGTCTCTAAGGTAAATTGAATCCAAATTCGTTTATTATTCTTACATCGTTTACATTAACCCACATTAAAAAATCTCGAACCTTCCATAGCTAAAATTTTTGAAGCATATACCTATTATCTCTCTAAAGGAAGAGACGGAACGACAGAAGAAGAAGAAGAAAGAACCAGCACAAATTATTATACTCTTCTGGTAAAAGCAGAAAGCAGAAAAATGAATTGTTTAGTAACTAGTAAGGAAGATTACAAGGAAGAATGAAGGAAAGAAGAAGAAGAAGAAGAAGACAAAGAGAAAAAAGAAAAAGAGAAAGAATAACAAGAAAAGAAAAAGAGAAAGACAAAGAAAAAAGAAAAGCAAAAAAGAAAAAAAAAAGTTCAGAACAAAAATGAAAAAAGAAAATATGAAGAAAAAGAAAAAGAAACAGAAAGAAGAAAAAGAAGAAGGGTAAAATGAATAAGAACAAGGAGAGCGAAGAAGAAGGGAAGGAAGAAGAAAAGGAATTTGTTGATCACTAATTAATTGTAAAATGTTGTGATGTTGTAAATTTTAATGTTAAACTGCAGAAACATGGAAAAAGGAAAAAGAAAGTTATGTCAAGACATAGATTCATAATAATCAAATCAATCAATGAGAGAAGAGTGAAAGGGTGATAGAAGTTTTAGGAGGAAAAATAGAGGAGGATAAATAGTGGTACTTACCAATGTCTAAAAGATTTAGACCTTGAAGAGGACGCTTTGGGCAGATCTAAGGGAATATTGAAGTGGAAGAAGAGTAAGAGACTTCAAGAAGGAATCGTACTTTATTAGAAAGGAGAAACGTGCTGGTACTTTAACGTAATGAATCTTGACCAATGGAAAAAAATTAAAAGAAAGCCAAAAGGGAAGAGTTGTTGTTGGTAATTGTGAAGGATAGAGGGCCCGCGCCGCATGAACCGCAGATGATTCCAGCGGACCCGTGGAAAGCATTCAACCCGACTTTGTACTAGAAATGTAGAATGTTAGATATAAAAGAGTTTTATATAATTACCCTATATATATATATAATAATATATATTATATATATATAATATATATATATATGATTATATAGAATGTATTAATCATTACGCTACACACTATATAGCACTATATTATTTATTCATATATCAATTATATATATATTACCTCTATATATATATATAAATATATATAAATATATATATACTATATCATATATATATATATATATAATATATATATATATATATTATATATATATATATATATTATATATTATATATATATATTATAATATATATGATAATATATATATGATATATATATATATATATAATATATATTATATTATATATATATATATATAAAATATATATATATATAAATATATATATATATATATAATATATATATATATATACTATATATATATGAGTTCACGTTTGGCTCATGTGAGGTCTAAGGCAAGCTTTTTCTGGCTCGTCTTCAACAACACGGAATTCCTTCTCATTATGGGTTCGTTTTATCCTCGTTTCCGGCTGAGTGAACGTAAGACAAAAAAATTGTCGATTCAAGAATAGGACGTTTTCATGTAAATATTTTACGTGTTGCAATTTACGGCATTGTGAATTACCACTAATCTCAATACACACACACACACTCACTACCACCTTTTTATCCAACACATACAACAGACAATCTATTCACATACAATATCACTCTTCTGCATGCTTCTCGGCCATTGGAAAGGTCCGCGTTTATTAGCGATGCTAACCCCACGCCCGCGGTGGCAAGCCACTCCGATTGCACTGCGCTGCGCTGAAGCAGGCTTGCTATCGGGCCTCAATATCCTTGCACTTAAATAACATATACCACTTGGTCAGAAACCATACATAATCTATCCCCTTGACCAATTTCCGATATCGGGATTGAGGTTGCTTTCCGATCTCGGGATGAGGTTTATGTGGTGAGAAAGGAAATAATATATATATATATATATATATATATATAGGGATAAAGCAATGTATCGGAAAAATAAATAAGATATATATATAATTTTTCCCTTTTTACTCTATTTACCTTAATTATCTTTATTAGGAAACATTGTTATAATTACATTAAAACATTATGATTATTACTATTTTATTAATTATTATTATTATTATTATTATTATTATTATTATTATTAATATTATTATATTATTAATTATTTTATGATTATTATTATATTATATTATTATCTTTAATAATTATAGTAGATTCATTTATTAATAATTAGTAAAAAAAATTATATTTCTATTATTATTATTACTATTATTATTATTATTATTATTATTATTATTATTATTCTTATTATTATTATTATTATTATCTATTATTATTATTATTATTATCATTATATTATTATCTATTTATATTAATTATTTTATTATTAATAATTATTATTGGTACTGTTATTATTATTATTATTATATTTTGACTTATTAAATTAAATTTTATACATGCATTTAAAACAAATGTAACATTTTTTTTTTTAACTTATTTCTTTTTATGTTTTAATTTTTTTTTTTGGCACTTGAGTTCAAAAACTCACTTTAGTTAGCATATCAAGATAATTTTTTTGAAATAACTTGGGCCTTCATATTTTGCTAGCGTATATACTCGCCGTTTTCTCTGTGTTGGGTGTGAGTATATTTTAAGTTAATATTTATAAGTGGTAAATAAGACAAGCATTAAATGTGCTCTTTCTATATTGGAGGGTGCTGTTGGGAAGCAAAACAAACATATAAAATGACCATACCATATGATATTTTAAATGCTTTGATGATAAATACTATTCTTTGAAATTAAAAGTGCTTTGAAGATCGAGATTTTCTAGAGTGCAGACTTTTAATTTTTCTGAGCAGAGACCATATATAAGCCCTTATCCTATGCAGGATCTATCCCCCTTGGTATTTTCTTTTCCAATTGTATACCGATTCCTGATGAAAATCTTCTCTTCATGATCCTAAGCTGACGGTTACCTAAGTTTCGCGGAAGAAACCTCTAGTGTTAATGCAAATATATATTTAGAAACATAAGACAACCAAGTTCATTAGTAGCTACCAGTAAGCCTTTAGGTTACCAGCGTGTTTGTAGTTAGGATTTTTTGTGATTTACTAGAATTCACCAAACTTACACCAAGAATTTGCAACCAAGCTTCTCTTGTCAACATTCCTCGCCCTCTTGTCAAGTTTCTCTCCCACTTCAACATTGCGTTTATTTGGGAGGGCTCCAACAAAATATGGCCACCCCTGATCTCTAGAATCAGATAGTTGGGAAAACTGTAAGATGCATTTCCTGAAATGCTCTCCCCATGATTCTGATGACTTTCAAAACTGTTTAACCAATGCCAAGTGCTAATGTGGAAAGTGAGAGGGAATAAAACCTTGGTTGCTCGACATACGGGTATCTGAAACATTTAAACTTGTCCTTGCTAACAGTTCAACTCGGGGGGCCCACTGAACTTTTCTTATAATGTTCATCATCAGCTCTGCTATTCCATAGGGCAAAGGAAACATGAATCTTTTTGTGTATCTCCCTGCAAACAAAGCAAGGAAAGGTTAACATCATTTTAGGGAAAGTTCACCATTAAACATTGCCACGGAAATCAGCATAGCGTAATTTTGTCAAGAAAGTTTCTTTACAGTTTTGTAGGCTTTTCTGTTATTTCTTGTGCGGTAGTGTTGCCACGATGCAAGATTGGATATCGATTTTCCCATGTATAGCAACACTCCTGGAGGACTCCAAGTTGAGCTGTCGAATATTGAACAAGCCGCCAAAGCGGCCAGAATTGATGCGGCAGTAAAACCAACAGGAAACAAACCATGCACAGTCGTACAAAAGCACAGGTGGCCATAACAGTGGAGTAGGTAGATTCAAACGCCGTCATGGGCGCGGTTTCGAGACGCACAGCTCCGTGCCAGCCGGTCGCCTAATAGAGTTTCCAACCGCAGCCTGAGGGTAACAGGTGCAATTCCGGGACTCCGGGAGCCGTGTAAAATCCCGTGAATCAAACAGCAGGGTTGCAGCGGACTGGAAAAGGCGACGCTTGTCCCAAAGTTGCAGGATATAAGATTCGACCATGCCGGTGACTGCGACCGGTTGCTCTCAGATGAAATGTATCCCATGCACCTCTGCAAAAATAAGTATATGACACAGCGACACCAAAGAAGAGACATTGAAATCACATGAAACAGGAATACGATAAGACTCTGAACATTGCACTGTAGTAAATAATATAATGACGTAAGATAATAGGGAAAAAACAATATGTACTACATATCGCGAGAACTCGAACGCATCAGGACCATATAGATCAAATATACTACAGAGCATCCCTAGCGCTGACATCCCAATCATACAAAACCGTCACAATGCTCACCCAAACTCGAACAAAACAAACAACCCCAAAAAAAACCACCAAAGAATCCTCACCAAGGCATGCCAAAATAAAGGCCTACGCACAATACACCTGTCCACGATCTAACTACTCGACCAAAAACCACACCACCAGTAACAAAAGGCGACAGAAACAACTCAACCACAAAAAACCAATAAATAATAACTAAACAGAAAAAAAAATGAATATGACAAACAAGGCCGGAGGACCCCGAAGAATTAGGGACAACATACAATATATACACGTGGAATACAAAACAATACAAGCAACAAATAGCATGCCTACGATAAGGATGATAACTTGGCACACCTCACCACACACCGAACACACACAATATAGACACATGTTCAAATAAACTAGCCAGGAAAATAAACAAAAAAGTACAACACACACACCTCATATCTATAAATCACACTCACTCCAGAGAGCTAATGAAGAGTATATAGTCAAGTGCGATACATGAGCATGTTTAGCCCGAAAACTTCAGTCCAGTAGCGGTACCTAATATCAACAATCTAGCCACTACTCCCACATACCCATGAGTCATGATCTCACTATAAAAACACAAAGCACTGCAAGAAATAAAGAAAATATATTCATATTAAGTATTAGAAGATATTATATTTACCGTATAAACAGAAAAGAAAAACCACTACGCTAGCGATGAGAAAGATAACAATAGAAAAAAAAATAAAAAAATAATAAATAAAAAATATAAAATAAATAAAAAACAAAAGAACCAAAACCATCAAAACTCCAAACACCAGAACAACGAACCCTAACCCACGCAACTCACGTCCACTCCAACTAAATACACCAAACAGACTAAGCAATACCCAAAAAACAATGTAAAATCAATATGAAAAAAAAAAAATCAAAAATATAAAAAAAATATAATCTAAAATAAAGACCATATAAAAAAAAAAGTAGCTATGCAAAATGTATATAAAACACAATATACAAAACTAGTAACGTAATATACTAAATAGCTAACAAAAAGAAAACAAAATAATAATATATATATATTATTAATATATAAAATATAATGTATATAAATTAAATATAATAAATAAATTAAAATAATAACTATAATAATATATATATAATATATGATATAAATATTAATATAGAGAAAATGAATATATATAATATATATATATTTATATAATATAATATATAAATATATAATAATATAAATAAAAAATAATAAAATATATATAATAATATTATAAATATATATAATAATATATTTAATAATATAGATAGTAATATATATATAATTAAGTAAATAATATATTAATAATAAGATATAATATATATAAATAATATACAAAAATAAAGGAAGAATATAATATATATATTAATAATAATTAGAAATAAAATATAATATTATATAATTATATATAATAATAATATAGTAGATATATAATATTATAAGTATTAAATAAAAAAATAATTAAAAATAATAATACGTATTTGAAGATCAAAATACGAAAGATTAAGAAAGAGAATAATACTATATTAAACATCAATAGCCCTATATACCCCGCTGCTCATTATCAAGTCCACAATACTCACCCATTGCCCTACCTAGATACCAATAATATATAATCAATATAAAATAATTCACTATACTCATATATATATATGGTATATATAACCTAAAATATTCAATCCGCCACCATGCTGATGTATAACGCTACTAGCAACTAGAACTAAATCACTATTCATAGTCCTTAATACCCCTACATAATAGGCTAAATATCACCTCAACTATAAGCTGCACTACCAGCCCATACACTTAATACAATTTAACTCACACTCACTACTCGCTCCTACTAGCCTCACAATATATAAGTATTTGATATATCACAATAATACTCATATAACGCAAATATACTTCAATAATTAACAAAAAATAGCTATAAATATAACTTTCTATAGCTTATAGCTAACCTAATAATATATACATTTTATTATTAAATTACTAGACTCAATAAATATAAAATAAAACTAAATAAATTATCGGCCAAAACAAAACATTATACCGAAACCTCAGATAGCATCATAGAAATAAAATGAGACTACAAAAACCAATTTACCCACTAAAATCAAAGTTTGAAATCTCAGGAAATCTCATCGTTCTAGAAAGAAATTTACACTACATCTCTTCTCTTTCAATCACAATCAGATTTTTACGTCTTTTATATTTAATATAAATAATTTAAAAATTAATTAGATGCATACAAGAAAATGATTAGTAAAAAAAATTAATGATTATTTTTATATAATTAATAAAAATAAATACTTAAAAAAAAATAAATAACCAAATAAATAAAACTTTTTGCAAAAATAATTATATTTTTTCTATTTAATAAAATTAAATATTTATATAAAGGAGCATATTTAAATAATAACTTAATAGTTTCACTCTCAAATATTAATAATACTTTAAAAGACAAATAAAAAACATAATTTATCGCGAAAGTCACACAGACGGCGATTAAAATTTTGATTCAGAATGTTTAATCCCAACCAAGATGAAAATTATGAAATATGAAGATTCATGAAATCCCGCGCACAATCTCGAATCAAATTATCACTGATTAAAGCACATATAATTAATTAGTTACTGAATTAACCTTACTGTCCTCCCACAGACCACGAAGAAAAAACACAACCAACTACCCGTTACAAGTACAGCCAACATCTCATCTCATATAGACAATATACATATACTCGATCTCATACTATCACTCTCCCAACAATTATCCTATCTGAATTAATCATCATAATCTCATTATCACATATAATCTAATACACTCTATCAATATTATTCACTTCATTATTCACAACTCTCACCTCAACAACAGTTATAATATTAATCTAATTATTACGATAAGCCAAGAATAATCTACTTTTCAACCTATAATTCACCTTCCAAAAATTAATCAATACAATCAACCAAAGCAATCTAATCTAAATGGATAATTACCAATTGATAATTCATTAAATATGTACTGTATTTATTTTATTAATTAAATTATATTTGTATGTAATACAAAAAATATATTATTATTTTTTAAAATAAATTATATTATTAAAAATATATTAAATAAAAAACAAAAATCTTAGTATTATAAATATAATTATTATATTATATAATATATTCAAGGTAAAAGCACAAATTATTATTTAACTATTGTCTGTGTTGTAAAATATGCTGAAAAATAAAAATATAAATGTTAAAGCGAATCAAAGATAAAGGAAAACTAACATATATAACAGTTCATCCACCTTCAGTAAATGCCCTGAAAGATCTCACAGAATACATCTCTCTCTCTACTCTCTCTCTCTCTAAAACTCATCGTCTACTTCTCTCTACTCTCATGCTCACTCTCTCTACTCTTCTCTCTATATTCAATATTTATTATGACTATATATATGGGTTTCGCTCCTACTCAATTCTAATCACTCTATAGTCTATCACTCATCACACTCAAATAGAATTTCACACAATAGAGAGATACATCGAATTAAAATATAATAATATCAAGAATAACTAGAATTCTTTAAAGAAGGGTCAGACAAAAAAAGAGTATATATATATTACTCAGGAACGAAGTATTAATTGAAGAAGGAAATTTTTCGAAAGGGGAGATATTTTAAAAAAAAATAGGTAAATTTGAACGAGTATTTTGAAAAAGATACCAAAGGGTGAGATCTTGTCAGAACGGAATATCATATAAACTAAGCGGTTGATTTGAGAAGTTTGAGAATAAAAAAATACGCCAAAAATGGAAAAATCCCAAAGGTGTATATCGACTAATAGAATGATGTCCACTGGATACATGAGGGAAATATTGAGAATAGGAGAACAAATCATTGCAAACTCTATTGACAAACGGATTCTTGTAAAGATATGGAATATTTGAGAATAGAGATATAAGAAGTACGAATAGGATCACACACAGAAATAGAGATATTCAAAGCATAAGATAATTAAGGAAAAACAAAAAAATACCCCCTTAAAGACGAGATGTGACAATCAATTATTACCTACTTCTCCCAGCGATAGATTGTTATAATGATATTGATACGCGTCGTTTTCCCTAAAAGCTCTTTTTAAGCAATTTCCTAAGTATTGAAAAATTAAAACTAAATTAAAAAGTGACCAAATAAAAGAGATAATATATAAGTAATATAAAATAAATAATAAAAAATATATATATTATAATAATAATATTATATTATAAATATAAATAAAAAAAATAATAATATATATATAATAAGATATAATAATAAAAATATATATAAAAAAAATATATATATATATATTATATATAATTATATAATAAGATAGTAATATATTATAAATATTAATAATATATAAAAAAATATATGTAATAAAATAATAGAATATAAATATAATGATAATATTATAAAATTATAAATATAATAATTTAAATTATATATATATGATCTACCCTATCACAATTCTAAGACCAAAGCTTAATATCACTGTAGGACATAAACATAATACATGTTAGAGAAAAAATAATAATAACAAAGAAGTGAATAAAATTATATCAACCCGTGGCGACTTGACTTTCAAGTTACCCTCGAGAGACAGAGTCGCCGCTTAAAGCAACTCACAAGTAGAACTCCTTCACTCTTATATTATATACTGCGTTGCAGTCTCAATCATATCCATAAATCACCTCATTCTATAGAAAATCCTACTTATATATATATATATCCATCTATGTAATATAATATATTAATAAATATTATCATTATATATTATTTATTATAATATATAATATATATATATTAATATATTATAATATTAATATTTATAATATTTATATATATATAATATATCTATATATATATATATATTATTATATATATAATATATATATATATATTAATAATGAGTGTTTTTAGCTGATGTTTTTCTTTATTTTTACGTCTATAGGCAGACGTAGTAATATAGGTGCATCGGCTCACCCTAGTTATAATACTTATATATTATAATATATAGATTTATTTATCATGAAGATTAGCTACTAGATATACATAAATAAGAATATTACACTCTAGGGAATAGGATAAATTTTGGACCAGTACAGTCGAGAAAGTTTGAAAATTCTTAGAATTATTATATTATTATAACCTGTTATTATTATTACAGTTAGGTGTTTTTTTTTTATTTTATGTAATTTTATAAATTGAGTTTTCTTTTATTTTTTTATGCAAATATAAACACTGTTTAAAGATATAATATTTATTTAATGTCCTAACAGTTATTTATTTTATATTTTAATTTTAAAAAAGGTACTTTAAGAAATACTTGTAGTAGTATGAGATAGCTAACATAACTACTCAACTTATACCTTATCACCTCATATGTGGGATTAATTTTAACGGCCCTACTGAATTTAAGTTTTTATTTTAGAACTGGAAAAGTTTTGATAATCTTTCATTTATCTTTTTTTTATATAGAAAAAGATTTATAATTATATGTATAATATATAAAATATTATTGTTTCAAATCTATTACTATCTGTAGAATAGAAAGTCTTAATTAAACAGTACAAAGATGAAATATTACTGTATTAATATATATAATAAAAGTAATTAAATATATAATATAATTGTGATATTAACTAATTTTAAATAATTTATAATAAATTTAATAATAATATTATATAAATATTAATTATAAAATAATTAAATATTAATAAGATATAGTTATAATAAGTATTATAAGAAGTCGCTAAGTGATAGATAAGACTCAGTATATATCAGTATATTATATACCAACGGAGGTAGAGGAGTATTTTTTACAGTGCTAGGATAGTAAAAGCTAGATAAAAAATTAAGCTTTAAATTACAATTTATTTTATTTTTGTTAAGAGAATATTTTAAAATAAATAAAAAGAAATAATAATTAAAAAGATAAGCTAAAATTGCATATTATATCGGATAATGTACTCAATTAACAATGGCGATCTCACGTATAGTTACATATTTAAGGGTAGCAGAATAAATATACACTATATCACACATTGCATTATTAAAATCTTATTTCACAGCAAACGTCTTATAGCAAAAGTATATTTAATCTTGCTTGTTAATTAATTAATCTACTACTACATAGGTATGTTTAAGGTCTCTTAGTAAACATTCTCGTGGTAAACAGGTGCTCTGCGTCCAAAAAAACACCTAGGACCTACCAATTACTCTTTAACAACATCTTGATACAAATTCATAAAATAATAGCAAAGGGAATAAGCTATATATCCTCAATGAAAATTAACTGGTATGTATGTATAGTAACTAAGATAAGTCATAAATTATATAATATTATAATAAATATAAATTAATAGAAATATAAGTATCAAAATATAATATATATAAATAATATATATATTTATATCAACCTTTAATATAAAATAGTATCATTATATATTAATATTACCATAACTTTACAGAAACAGCATGAATTAATACTGAATTCTTTAAGAAATTTGCAAGTCTTGCTTGAAGACGAAAAAAGAATATACGAAAAAAAATGGACAGAGAAAATAAATGCGGAACTAAATACTATATAGACAGTACCGAGGAGGTATAGACGGACTGCGGATGAGTGTCTTACTAAGCGACGAGAAGTGAGAGAGTCGTGATGTATAGCGGATCCATAGCTCGGACATCTTCGGATGCGTCTATTCCACATATTATAGAGATCTACCTTGAAGTTGATCAATACGAAATTGAAGACAACTATATAAACATCTATATAATATAATACGATATAATATATAAGCAATAATATATATAATATTATATACTAATATTATATATAACAATATTAAATTACATTATAATATATATATATATATATAATATATATTAATATAGGTATATATATATTAATATATTAGATATATAATATATATATATATAATATTATATATATAACATATAAATATAATATATTAATTATATTAATATAATTAATTTTTACAGCATGTCATCCAACACTCTATCGAGCAAGAGCCCTGTATCCATAGCTGGAAGGGGTGTTTATGCAACATACCAAAATTTTACGATCCGCTAGCGCCAATTACGCAGAATGAGCACATTGAACGTCAGACGTTTTAAAGTTAGAGGGTGATTTAATCAGACAGATACCACAGAAGTAATGGTAGAGAATTTCCACAAAACAGAACATATATTAAGGGTAGGTAGGATAAAGTAAAGGATAATATGATTAAGCTTACCAGTCAAAAGCGAAACTAGCCTGGATATGTTACCATATATTATACTTATTCATCAATTTATAAAAACTCGTGTAACCGAGGGACATTTAAGCAACCCCTTATAGCCTGTACATAGATAGGGAGCGGTTTCGATACGTATAAAGTAGTATGTAGGTTATAGGTATTTACGTAAGTATAGGTTAAGTTATTATCCCTTACGAATATACTACTGTCGCTGCGAAATAAATATAAATATATATATATATAATAAAATAATATATATAAATAATTAGGTACTTTAATTAGAAATAAAGTAGATTACATTAAAGTTAGCCAACACAATCGCGCTACAAAGCATATAGAGGTGTTACAAGTAAAACTAGAATATATAAGTTTACTTAGAACAGTTTTGGCTCACTTTGACTTCTTCATATCCAAAGCCTAGGCGATAACACAGAGCTTTACCCCTCAGATTTGAGAACAGTATACTTCCATGCAAGGTAGCGGATGAGACCCTTATACTATTGTATAGCTGGAGTCACTCTGAGAAGGGGAAAAAAAAAGAGTCTCGCAGTCCTAAACAGAAAACTCCCAGTTTCGTATGAGGCCACACCTAGCAACCGTTGTGTATCATGTGATGTAGTTATCCAAGACATTTATTTTTGTTATATGTTATTATATCAGTCAGTAAAGTGAATGTTATTCTATATCGTAATTATATATTTTGCGATAACAGAGTAGAGACGAAGAATCCGTCGTATAATAAGTAATATTAGGATAAGTATAGAAGGAGGTTTTTGAGAGGGTATGAATATTATGTAGAAGGTTGATTATAAATATATAGTATATAATTAGAATATTATTATATATAATATATTATTTAAGTTTTATTATAATATATAATTAAGGTTGATTGTGAACTGAACCTCACCAATCCTAGGATAAAATTTCTATCCAGTATACGTCAGCGAGAATGAAATATCGGTAAAAGAGCGTTTATTAGTAACGGAGAATGGACAATTCTAGAAATGTAAAAAGATAAGGGTAAGTAGAATGTAAAATGAGTGATGAAGAGCAGAAATATAGGGTCGACTATATATATGTCAATCACTGAGTTACATTATGAATTATATGTATGTGAATTAAGAGAGTCTAAGAATCTCGATGCAGTGTGAGAAGTTATATACTTAATCATTAATGAAAAGTTAAAAAATA
>JABUQX010010435.1:0-12500 GCA_015478945.1 Trachelipus rathkii
ATATATATATATATATATATATATATATCTCTATATATATATATATATATATATATATATATATATTTTTATATATATAACTAAATAATATATATATATATATATATATATATATATATATATATATATATATATATATATATATATATATATATATATATATATATATATATATATATATATATATATATATATATATATATATATATATATACTATATATATAATGACATGGAAGTAGGCACAGGTTCTCGGGAGGAAGGTGGCAGCTTCGACTGAGTTGAGTCCAATTTTGGTATGAAAAGGGAAAGGACGTTACATCAGTCACCTGACTGAAGATTTACAGTTTGTCTGACTATCCGCCGACGGTTAATGAAACAAAGATCAGCTCTGCAATGGCGTACCGCAAAGGTACTTTTTTTTTTTAAACGTCAACTCCCGGCCATTGCCCTATTCTAGGAGAAAAAATACTTGGGGTTATTGACACTAATGATCCCGAGGTGGGGTCTAACCCTGACCTTTGCTTGGTGTCTACCTGGAAGGTTTCGGAACACACTTCCCTCTTCTGTTTTCTTCGATACCTTTAACGAACAATTTCATCGTCGTGTATGAGGTTATGGTGATAATTTGTGCAGTATTTATAGTGGTCCTCATGACGATGACCTTTTTCCAGCAGAGCTTTTGTAAAAATAAAAATTGCTTTCTTTCTTTCTTTACATTTCACTAGATTTTTTAAAGTTCGCACCTCGATTTCTATTCTATTAGACAGAGGAACTGCTCTAGGTAATTCCTACCTAGGATCCGGACGAAAAATCGAACCCTGGTCCTCTGCCTGGCAACTCATTCGTTTTACTGTTATGCCATATCAAGTTTCTTTTATCCAAAGAGGCGGTAGAGTTTATTACATGTTCATTTTGTGGTTTTTAACAAATGCTTACTTGTGTTTTCCGTTAAGGTAGGTTTCCCAAACGCTGGCAAGTCAACATTACTCAGGGCGATGTCACCGGCACGTCAACATTACTTAGGGCGAAGGTTGCCGCTTACCCATTCACGACTTTGAACCCTTTTGTGGGTATGGTAACATTTGCAGATTACCATGGTGAAGAAGCAGGAGAAAGATTTAGAAATAGGTTGGAATTAAATCAGAAAATTCAGAATGCAAAAGAGCGTGGAAAAGAGAATAAGAGGGAGGATCAGGAAGATTGATCACCATAATTAGAAGATCGAAAGGAACGCCATTACAAGAAGAGAGGTCTAGTTGTTCATCAGTAGCGACTATTGGCCATTAGTCAATAAGAATATTGAAAATGACCTTACAAAAATCTCACCAATGATGTTTTCGTTGTAACATCGGCCAAGAGTAAAGTCCAACGGAAAGAACGACGCTGGCAAGTCAACATTACTTAGGGCGGTGTCACGGGCACGACCGAAGGTTGCCGCTTACCCATTCACCGTAACCATGAGAAAACAACGGCCGGGAAGAGCAAGAACAAAAAACCCCATGAAACATTCAAAATTAGAGAAACTTACTGCCCGAGTCAAATTAAGCGAAAAATCGTTTAGAATCACCATCAAATATTACGTAAAAGCGAACTGAAGAAACGCATTGAACCTCAAGGATAGAAACAGAAAGAAACATCAACAGAAATAGGACAGAAAGTAGGAAACGTTTTGTCAGTAACGCAGTAACCGAAAGCACGAATAAGAACGTAGGAATATGGAGCGAAGCGAATTGGGAATTGGAAGACACAAATGACAAGGGAGGAGCGCAAATTGACATCTGCACGGTCCCCCCCGGGGGAGTTTCCTGAAGAGACTTTGAAGATTTTCCAATTACAGGGAGGAATGCAGTCGAGTGCTCTAACTCCAAAATGATTATGATAGAAGCATAAAGGAGAACCCTGAGGCAGGTTGTGGCAATGAGAAGCGACAATGCTGGCAATCAGCACCAGCGTAGGGCGTTTTATCATGCAAAGAATGATAAATTGCTGACGCGACAACGAGAGAATAGAAGGACATTTGTTGTTGCAAAGAAATAATTTGAACATTCAATATTGTTCAACAAGGTTAAGAATGTTAGTAAGAGGTCTAAGGATGAATTCTGGAAAGATGGAGGAGGAGTAGTAAAAAGAGAAGAAGGAGCAGAGTAGAGGAAGCTACTAGAAGGAAAGAGGGAAGAAGAGTTAGAGTTAGGCAATTTTGAGAAGGGAAAAAGGCAATAGAAGAAGAAGGAAGCATAAATCGCGAGAGGAGAACCGATCAGGGGTAAAAGATGGATAAGATATAGGAGAAGAAAAAGATTGATTGGCCCGAATAATAATAATTTCCGCGCGTTCGGCTAAATCTATGAAGAGACAAGGCGTCACCATGAGAGAGCAGTAAGGAAGTACTAACAAAAGCAGGAAGGCGGTCCCGGTCCAGGAAGAGTGCGAAGAAGAGATTGATTACTATCAGCAAGGGGACCAGAAATGGAGAGCATACGGGTAAGAAGTTGCGATGGAAGACGATCCACCCAACACCTCATGTTTTAAGCAAATTCGTGAAACACGGGTACATTCAGAAGGAGAAAGATGGCGACGTAATAATTCACAAGAGTAGAATAAGGAGTGACGAAGAGAGGCTGACTGAAGGCTAAAAAGAATTAAGGGATTGATGTCTGAACCTCATAGGAATGGAGACAGAAGAAGCATTAGACTTTCTCGATTCTTGCTTTAGGAAGCAAGCAAGAAAATAATCAAAATTTCTGCATAGGTAAATCAATTGTCATCCTTCCTGAATTGTTGGGTGGGGTCAGGCGCAGGAACACGCACGAAGTAGGCCAGGTAGTCGCGCGGCAAGTTGGTCAGAAGGGGAGGCGGTAGAGGTATCTGGTGATGTAGTTGTTGTTGATTGACATCAATAATGACTGATTAAGCGATTGATTCTGATAACAGACTAGTGTTGATGAGGATCATACAAAGGAGGAGGATGAGAAAACTTTTTGAGACAGAAGAACGGAGAGGAAAATATTACGTCGAAAGAAGAAGGAATAGAATCAGATAACCATCATTAGAGATAGGTCAGGAAGTAGATATAGTAATAGGAAGGTAGTAACAAATAGTATTTAGAAGTAGAGTAGTTAGGAGTCGGTAGTAGTAGTAGTAATAGTTAGTAGTAGTATGGTGATCATTGCGCAATATTAAATATATAATATTTGTAACAGCTCAAAGATGCACAACGGGTTCTAATACAAAATTTAATACAAGATATACATTATATATATAAAAAAAACAAAACAACAAACAAATCCGATAATGTAACAAATCACTATAAAATACAAAGACGTGATTATAATTAAAAAATACCAATGACTATCAGAAATCAGGGGTCACCAAATGAAGTGAGTCTTGACGTCACTTCTCAAATCTACTGTCTGAAGTATTCAATGAAATTGTTTAACACCAAAGTTTTATAATGACAAAGAAAATTCCGAAATGGTGGAAGCAGTTTAGTTTCTTTCTTAAGTTTCAATGAAGGCAGAGGTAATCAACGGACCTTCAGATTCTTGGTTTTTACCTCATCAAATTTGATTTAGGGGGGGGAAAAGATATACCTAAACACCTATTGGAACATTACCAAAATTACTAATCTATATTAATAAATAGAAAAATAAAAAATAATAATGATTAATGATGGTAATATAATATAATAATAATACAGTTATATTTCCAATGATAATTAATTGTTAATGACTATTAAATGGTTATTGTAATAATAATTTTAGATCATTAATAATAATAAATTAACTGTTAAATAATAATAATAATAAATTGATAAATGACTAATAATTAAACAAGCTATCTTGGCATTAATTTCCAATTGTTAATAGTATTATTGATAATTTTAAAGGCTATTCATCAGAAATACGAGTATTAATAATAACATAATTAACTGGTTAATAATAATAATAATTTAATTGATAATAATAATAGCATAATACATAAAAATAGTAATAATTAAACATACAAAATAATTAAATAAATTTTAATATTACCGTTAGGCATCATCGAAAATATATCTTGTGCATATCATTACAAATACTAATTTTATATCTTTAAAAAATAGAAAAAATAATAAGAAGTTGGGCTGTTTGTTGCCAATCTAAATAACAGGCCTACAGCTTATACAATGATAAAATTAATATACATCTGAAAACAAAAAATATACGATCATAAATACAATTTAGTGAAACAAAAAAATCTAAAATATGTAAAAATAAAAAAAAAATTGCGATAAATAATAATAATAATATACATCAATATATATATAATATATACTAATATCATATTAATAAATTATAAAATATAAAAAAATAAATAATATAATCATATATAATAAAAATAAAAAATATATATAAATAATATAATAAATATAATAATATATAATATAATAATATAATATAGATATATTAATTTCATACGTACCTTATCTTCCCCAAGACCTGATGGATAAAGGCGGATATAGTGAAATGCACAGGGAAACAGAATAAAAGTAAGAATGGCAAAAGAAGTAATGACCAATAAGGTCTAAAAAAGAAAGACCCAGCCTATACGGCACTCCTCTATAAATCTATTAGATTGAAGACACGTGGCCGCAGATCAGAAAATACCACAATAAAGCTTCACAGGAGACGACGAACCTCTTACCTCAACTATGGCAAATATCGTCAAATGTAGAGGATATACATCACCACTAGGCCCAGGCATGACGGCACACAACACAATAACCCCCTCACAAAACCCCGCATTCACACGTCCAAATTTCCTGCAACCTTTAACTATCTCGCCTCACTGCACACAACTCACACTTTCTTTCCTCCTAGACAATATTCCATTATAATGACTCATCCACGAATATTTATACTACTCCGGCTCTACCAGAACACAAAGGATCGAAATCTCCCACAAACACTCAACATTACTACATCCGCATAACCAAAATTCACTCGACTATTTCAATCATCCTATAATACCAAATAGACCAAAACCGCTCACACGATATCACTTTCATTATAATCTCTATACATTATACACCACTATTCTTACAACACCACATAAACTATCTTAATACGTATCATTCTCAAATTTTTACTATCAAAATTCTTACTCACACCATAAAAACAGCCCACATAAGTATTATCACAATCTCCGAACACAATTGAACTTCATAAGATACATATATCACCTCTACATACTACTATTCCAGACCATAAGTCTATCACATACCTACACTACATACAAAGGTAACAAATACACCTCACAATCGTAAAGAAGCAACTATTGCGCACACGTCAAAGGACAAACCAGAGATCACTAAGTCCCTTTACTTTAGTATAAAATTATAATTAGTATAAAATACATTAATTCCAATTGTAAGATTGGAAGGCCGATAGATACCTAGTTCGAGCTCTATTTGCCATTTGAGCTGATAATTTAGAATTAACTTTAAATATTAGTATTAAAGTATTATTCTTTTCATAATAATAATAAAAGACTAATTGGTACTAGTCTTCATGAAATGGAGTTATTAAAATTATATTGAAGTTAGAATGTCTGAGTTGGTTCCAGTTGTTACTTACTCTATAGCAGCATTTCCCAACCGGGGTCCACATGGACCCACAGGATTGGATTAATTATTGGATTGAATTAATTATTGGCTTATACTAACCTACAAATAAATATTTAATTTAAGAATGTTACTTACCTTTTATGATGTCAATGATACTGCAGTTTATTATAAACAAAAGTACTTGCTTGAGATTATAATCAGAATACTAAAAATTAGACTCAAAAACATTTATTGTCACATATCAAAATAAGTTTGATAGTTTGTGTCGATTGGAGGAAATATTTTGAATCAAATTGAAAGAGTGAAGCTTAACTCGAATTACATTGCAGTATCAACGAGAAATAGTAACCTGTTTATTAAATATTTTGTACTTTTAATTTATATTTGGACAGCTTTTGTCTTATACTCCCAAAGAACATCCGGATTACCAAAACACTCTTGATGCTTTGCAGGTGGCAACGACACTCTGTGAACAGGTACTTACACTTTATCAATAATTTATCATCGTAATAAATTGTTTGACAATTAATTTCCACCCAAAAGGATATATTTTAATGTAAATGTGCTTTGCAGATTAGGATTCATAATTGATTGTAGGGTATTTATGATTACATATTAAATTGTTTTTACATTGTACTTCAGAATATTATTGTTTTTGATATGTTTGGTTGTGAATCGATAAAATCAATTTCAGCTTTAAGTAACAAAGTGTATGATATATTTATTTTTTTTTAAGCTTTTTTTTCTCATTATGTGGAGATAAATGCTTAAATCAAGAGATTTTTATCATAGGTGAATGAAGCAGTAAGGCAGCAAGACAATACTGACAAATTAGAATGGATGCAACGCCATATTCACTGTGATAACTTAGCAGAACCTTTAATTTTTAATTCTCTAACAAATACTCTTGGTCCTAGGAAACTACTTCACATGGGTCTTTTGCACAAGGTCAGTTTGTGAATTAGTATTTTATATAAATAAAAATAAATAAATTTTTCCTGTTTATATAGCTATAGATGAAATTACTTGTGAGATGATCAAGAACGGAGGCGAGATGGTGATTGATTAAATTTGGAAAGTTGTGTGAAGCAATGCGTGTTTATGATTGTTATTAGTTCCGAGGATTGAAGGCAGAAGAGTAATAGTTACCTTATGCTATCAGGGTAAAGAGGGATAAGAGGCTAACTGTAGGAATTATAGGGGAATTAGTTTATCGAGTGTTGTAGGGAAGATATATGCTGGTATTTTGGTCGAAAGAATGCGTCGAGTGCCTGAAAGACTGATTGGTGAAGAACAATGTGCGTTTAGAAGTTGTAGAGGATGTGTTGATCAAATCTTTACATTGAAACAAATGATTGAGGAAAATGGAGGAGGGGAATAAAACCTGTATTTAGGTTTTATGGATTTACAACAGGCGTATGATAGGATTAGTAGGGAAGCTCTATGGCATGTGTTAGTGATATATTTTGTTGGTGGCAAGCTGCCTGAATTGGCAAATCAAAAGTATGATATAGACGATTAGTGAAGCGTGTGTAAAGAGTTAAATGGAGTTCGAAAGTGATTTCTTTAATATTGAATTGCGGAGTGGTAAGGCAGGGATGTATTATGTCTCCTTGGGTTATTCAATTTGTATATGGATGGAGGTTATGAAAGAAATAGAGGTGAGGGTGGCAGGCAATGGTGTGAGAATGATGGAGAATGGAAGGGAGAGGAGGGTGCCCTACCCTGCCTTGCCCTGCCCTTGTGATATATGCGGATGATTTGGTTTTGTGTGGCGAATCTGAAGAGAGTTTGAGAGGAGATGTAGAGGGCTTTAGGCAGGGTGTGTAGAGGTGTTTGAAAGTAAAGTAGATAAGGAGGTTAGAGGTTATGGTTCGTGACAGTCGAAGGACAAGTCTTCGGGGGCGGTGTGAAGTTTATGTTGATCGGGTGAGTAGAAAAGAAAGAAAAAAAAAAACTTTTGGGAAAGTTTTTAAAATTTTTTTTTGGGCATATATGACATATTGTTAGAGTTGGCCATAGATGGAGAAGTGTAAGTAGGAAAGACTTGTGACATTGGCAGGAAGGTGGTTGGTGCAATTAAAATCCTTGAGATGTAAAGGGACTAAGTCTTAAGTGTGCTTGGGTCTCATGAAGGGATATGTTGTTACCTGTTCTGTAGATGAATACGTGAGTGGAGACATTGCGTGGTAAATAAGAAGTACAGATCGTAAAGTACACATGTGTTCGGATTTGGACAATCTTTTAGAGAGCGGTGGTTAGGTGCGAGCAGAGTTTGTAAACGATGGAGGACAGAATTGAACGTGCATTAGAGAGTTATGTGGTGTGAAGAAAGGGGTTAAATGATGAGAATAAAAATGGAAAATACGAATTGAGATTGGTTTCGTCAAGTGGCAAGGTGCGACTGATTGATCAGTCGGGTTGTGTTTAAGCAGATGATATAGAGTGGTGAGTGTGCTGGGAAATCGGACGGCTAGGAAACTAAGAAAAGTGGATGGGATTGAGTCGAGTTAAAGGAAATGCTTCGAGCGAGAGAAAATGTGAGATATGGGCAGAGGCAGAGAATAAAGGTGGCACTAATAGGATGGTGATGGCAGCGGTGTTGTGAGGGGGTATGGTTGTGGCCCCACCTGGGCCAAAGGATGAACCCCACATTGACGAGACGCCGTAGTAAGGGTCCTCCGTCGCGGTCCCATGAGCTCTAGGGTGGATTTTCTGTGTGACGAGTTCCCACTAAAATGGTACAGATGGGGCGGATAAGGCTGGGCTTTCTTTTCGACTTGTGTCATATTTTTCTACTACTTTTCTGTTTCCGTTGTATGTTACGCACCTTACCCAAAGTCTTGGGAAGAGATGGTGGGTGATTATTATTAATTATTTTAATTATTATAATTAATCTATTATTTCTATTATTATTATTATTATTATTATTATTATTATTATTATTATATATTAATAATAAATTGATTCAGTTTTTTACTGACAATATATAAATTTGTGAAATCAATTTTGTTAACATCCTGTGTATTTCAGCCATTTTCTTATATAAATTTTACAAATTATATAAATGCAATAATATTTTCTAAAATTTTAGTTCTAATATATTAGGAATTTAAAAAAAAGAAAATACGGTAAAACTTTAAAAGTGTCTTTATTGAGAAATACCGATCAATGGAATATATTAGGAATTTAAAAAAAAGAAAATACGGTAAAACTTTAAAAGTGTCTTTATTGATGAAATACAACATGAAATATCACTTTTTCCTTTCTGCAAAAAAATAAAAGCAATGAAATGAAAAAAAATTGATAGAAAGTAATGCTAATAATTAAGGGTTAAACTTTAAACAATTTCTTCAGGCACAACCTGAAATTACCATGTTTTTTTTTTCTTTTATAAAATAAAAAAACATTATGAAATAAAAAAGCTAAAATATAATTTTTTTTTGCAACTGATTCTAGGTAGGAAATAAATTTTAGGACATCTGCCTTCTTATTGAAAATTAAATATTTTTTCTTAAATAAATGTAAGAACATAAACACTTCTCGAGTTTTGCCAAAAATCTTATATCCTTTAGGAGAATAAATTGTACCTCGAGTGATAAAAAAAAAAATCTTATTTTCTATGGATGATGGAGGTGCAGATAAATATTTCAAAAAGACCATGACTAATATTTTAAAACTACCATTATTAGTAAACCACCGTAAAAATGGAATTTAAGGACTACTAATTAACTTTAAATTTTTGCACTGCTTCATTTCTACTTTTACAATACCTGCATATCTTTCAAAGGATTCTCTGTTCATCTTTCACTGTTCATTCCTCTATACTTTGTTAAGGTATCTGATTGATATTTTTATCTTCTGATGTTTCTCGTTTTATTTCATTAAAGCAATTCTCATAACTAATTTCACTTAAGCTATCTACAAAATTATCTTCATAATCTTCTGATGCTAATAATTTCTGAAATGAAATTGGACTAATAGCGATTAAACATTTATTCTGATTAATTTTAAAGTATCCTCACATATCCACTGAAAGAATTTCTTCTCAAGATTTTCCATCATATTGGTCTTCTAAAAATGTTTTTGAATTGTGGATCCAAATAGGTTTCGAGTATAAGATATTTATCATTTACATAAGGACAATTGCTTTTTAGCTGAAACACTCCAGGCTAATAGTGTTGATTCAACTCTACTAAAAGATCTATTTGTTGTGCTTTACGGAAAAACGTAGAAGGGACTCTTATGTGTGGAATTATTTCCGTAGTTTTAGCAGTGGCATCTCTTTTCCTTGGAATCTGTCTGCTGTCATCATATATTTTTACTAATTTCTCTTAAGATGTGCCATTGATTGGTTTTTAAACCAGTTAGTTTTGAAGAGTCTGCAATAATAAATTAGGGAAGTTTTTTGTTCTAATATTTTATGAAGCATATTTTTTTACTAGCTCTTTCATCGGGTTGCTACATCCTGAACAAATTTGTGACTAGGAATGTCAATTTTACGTTGATATTTAATTTTTGAAATGACCGCTAATATTAAGGCTTTGATGTATCTCTGTTCAAATATGGGATTATTTAATTAAGAGTTAAAACTAGCTGAAGACTACGTAAAAAATATTGTAAGACTTAGTTCTGGTTGTGAAACTACACTAACCATATTTGGAGCATTATCTCTTACAAGAAGGTGAACTTTATATTGAGAAAGTTGAAAATTATTTATTAATGTTTGTATAAATTCAAATATAGGCAGTGTGAGACTCTATAAATATTTGGTAAAACCCTATGATCAGAAATTCTCTGCTTGTAGTCAGTACTATTAATCCAATCAGTTGTGAAACTAATAAATAATTTATTGGATATTGAAGATGTCCATCCATCAGAAGTAAAAGATAAAATTGTTCTGCATCAACTTCATTTTCATTTTTATCTATTATACAATCATATATTTCTAATGACAATTTCTTTGATGCACTTACTCGATAATCTCTATGGCATAATGTAAGTTGGGCAAACATAATTTAATTGTATTATAAAACCTATATATCCTCCAAAGTTGAAAAAGATTGGATATGAGCAGTTATTATTTTTTTGATTAATTGATGATTTTTTTTTCTTCTTTTTTAAATTTATAATAATTATTAGTATCCAAATTTTTATAAGCATTATTGATATCAGGTGACATTTGGTGTGCACTACATTCTAAATTTTTAATATTTATATATACCTTTTTTTTTTTACCTTCTCACCCCTGACCTCCCCATCATGGGAGATGCCACACCGCTTTCAGGTACCCCGCCGATGCCATCGGTCTCCTCCAGATGCTCCAGGGATGATATGTTTCATGTTCTGTGTTGAGAGTTAGTTAAACAGGAGGGAAAGAAGTGGGATGTGTCCTCCGGAACCTGGTTACAGTTTTGACAAATTTTTGTAGTGCTTTGGTTAAGGTTGAATCTGTGTTCGTAGTTTTGTAATTTAGGGTGGTGGCCGCATCTTAGCTTTTCCAAGTATGACTGACTGATTCTTGGTAGTGATAAGAATTCTGGTGCTATTTCTGGTGGATGTTTGTTTAAAATGTTGCTTGGTGGTCTGCGTCTTAAGTGGCTTTCTGCTAATGTTGTGTGGATTTATTTGGTGTATGTTGTGTTGTTTGGTGGAGGTGGAATGTTGTTCAAAATTTGTTTGTAATATAGAGCTGGTGAAGAAGGAGGTGGTTTGAGTCTGTGGTGGGTGAGGTTAGAGAGTGCAATGTGGCATGGGTGTTAGGATGTTTGGGTTTTGGAATAAAATTGTGCCTATCATGTCCAGGTGTGTCTCTATTAGTAGAATTTTGGTTTATTCGTGCAGGTGTTGTTGTGGTGCTGTTGATGTACATTCTGTTATGATTCTTAGAGCTTTGTTGTGTGTCGTTTGGAGTTTCTTTGTTATTTTTAGTCAGTAGAGGGTGCCAAGTTGGAGAAGCGTAGTTTAGAGTCGGGCGAATGTATTGTTTGTATATGGTGGTGGATGTTGGTTTATTGTTTGTAAAGTCTGTACCAGCGATGGTTCTTAATATGTTCAGTTTCTTGTTTGCAGATGAAAATATGTTGTATGTGTGTTTTGTGAAGATGATATGCGTGTCAAGTGTTACTCCGAGGATTTTGGGAGTTTCGTTAAAGGGTATAGCAACGTTGTTTAAGTGGATTTGAGGGGGGGGGGGCCAAGTTGGCGGTCGGTGGTGATTAATGTAATTGAAGATTTGTTTGGTGAGGCGGACATTCTGTTTTCTGTTAGCCATGTTGAAGTTGGGTGATGTATTGTTGTGTCAGGTTTGTGGCCGTGTTTAAGTTCTGGTGTGTAGTGGCTATGGTGATGTCATCTGCGAAGGTTGTTATGATTGTGTGATCTGTTTGTGGTTGTGGTAGATCGGCCGTAAATAGGTTGAATAGTGTGGGGGATAGTATTGCGCCTTGGGGTACTCCGTTGTTGATGTTTACTATTCTGGATTTTGTATTGTTTGTTTGTATTTGTGCTGTTCGTCTTGATAGGAAGTTGGAAATCCATTTCTTTAGGTTAGTGAGGATGTTAGATTTTGTTATTTTGTGGATCAAATTATGTTTGGGTACTGTATCGAATGCTTTGTTGATGTCGATTGATTGAATGTCGAGTTTGTTTTGAGTTTAGGCCGTTGATTGTGGGTTATATGATGTTTATGAGTTTGGTTGTAGTTGAGTGGTTTTGTTTGAAACCGTGTTGGAATTTGTGTTTGATGTGCAGAGTTATTTTGTTTAATATGGTTTTTTCTAGTAATTTGCATAGAGAGATGGGGCGATATGATGGAGGGTCAGAGTGGTCTTTTCCTGTTTTTAGTTTGGGTATAATAACTTTTTTCCAGATATAGGGGGAATGAAGTTTAAG